>BQKN01000064.1:192965-209607 GCA_022839385.1 Asparagus kiusianus
TCGAAACAAAACAAAAACTTTTTGTTATTCTAAGCGTTTTTTTAGTCGACTGAACACATTCATCAGTCGAGTGATAACACTGTATCAGTCTGATTTGAATAGAAAAACTAATTTTTGAAGTGCCTTTAAAAATAACAAATAAATTCTAAAAAAATGTAAAACTTTGGGAAATCATTGTACACATGTAAATGAAGTCCCTAAAACTTTGGAATTGTACTTCTCAATAGTGAAAACTCATCATTTTTCGAATATGTCCAAAAACATGAAAACTAAACATACATGTTTTTGTCATTTGACATAAACACAATATTGAAACTTTTATAAAATAATTTTATAGACATAATAAATTGATATAAAATATTATTATGAAGTCCATAAATAAATAATTTAATATTTTTACAAATTTAATTTTGTATAAACTTGAAAACTATAAAACCAAAACATATATATATATATATATATATATATATATATATATATATATAAACCAAAACGTGTATATGTGTACATGATTGAGCTTAAAGTACTAACACAGACGTATAAACTTATACTACAAACATTATAAACTATATACCCAAGCTTGAAGTTCTTCAATATAGCTTGACTTGGTAAACTTGTGGATGGAGCTTGATCTTGATTAACTTGAATTGCATTGCTTCACTCTACTATTCCGCCAATCTCCATTGGATATGATATTGAATGCTCAATTTCATCCATCCTCTAACATATTGTTTGCTTAGAATAAATACAAAACAAAAACACTAGACAAACAACATCAGTTGCAAATTGTTTGTTAATCATCATCAAAACAAAAGGACCCAACAATCTCCCCATTTTTGATGATGACAAACAATTTACAAAAAGAGATATATGCATAAAAGGAAATTAATATGTAAATTAGAATTATCATGCATAGAACCAAAACAAGATATACTCATAATATTTCTCCCTCTTTAACAACATCAAAAAGGAGAAAACAAAAGAATGAAGAGAGCGAAAGCTCCCCCTACAAATAATCACGGTGAGTGTAAAACAAATATAGGGATTGCTCCCCCTATCAAAATGTCTTAATGAATATATGCAATGAATACTAAGGCATACATATGTGAGTGTAGGGTCGAAAAATTAAAGTTGGATTGATTCTCTTGTTTTAAGAAAACTGGGTTCGATCACTTGGTACGAAACCCTTACAATCACTTACGCTCTTTCTCGATCTAACAACTTATCCATGTAGCCATCCATGGCTATTTATAAGGTTTAAGCACGTACCTGACGTGCTAAGATCACGGGTAGAGGGGTGTAACTACCTCCTCCAAATCAACGTATGGCGTAACGTGCTCCTGAAGATTAGCCTACGTGGCTGACTGAGTCTTTGGAGCCATTACAGCTAAATCTCTCGTGGACAACAAAACCTCATCTTTAATTGAAACGAGGTTTCTTATGTAAGATGAGACTTGATATGTGGCGAGGTTCATCTTACAAAGTATACTTTGTAGTACATAGGCTTCTTCTGACGAATTTTATCTTTACTGACTTCGTCTGACGAATTTCATCTTCGCCAACGAACTTCGTCTTCGATAGCTGGGTCCAACTACATAGTAAACCGTTGACTTTCCCTTAGATGAACTTCATCTTCGCTGACGAGCTTCAAGTCCGACGATAAGCTTTATCTTCACTGACGAACCTCATCTTTTGAAGATAAATGTTGAACCTCATTTCTAATGACGAGCTTCACTGTTTGTTGTTGAGTTTTACTGCTCGATGACCTACGTTCTCGAGGTTGATTTTCACTAAACGATGAGCCTCATCTCTGTTTGATACGAGGTTCGTCTTCCTAACCATCCTTCTCATATTTTGAAATTTGGCATTTTTGAATGCCTACAAAACCCCCTTAAAAGTTTTCCGACTCGAATTGGGTTATATGTAGTCTGAAACACTTTGAATACCTATAGGTGTCTTGAATTCGAACTTAATTTTGTCATGAACCTCGTCTTTACTACGAGATTCAACATGGATATTACCCCGAAGTTCATTCTGGAGTTCATCCCTCTATACGAGCTTTTTCAGAATAACAGTCATCTGACAGCTTGTGGTTTTGTCAGCAATGCTGTTATGCACCTTTTCTAGACCCAATAGATGATTGCCAGCTGGTGTTTAGAGATCTCTGTGAATCTCGTCCACAGATCTTGTTGGGGAGGGATCTCATCAAATAATCTCAACTGAAGATCGCGATCTTTGATTCGACCTTTTCCCGCCCCTATATATAAGGCATCATCATATGAGAAGTCTTTCTTCTCTTTATCATTTGGACTATCTAAACTCTTCCTCTTTCAAAATTTTAATCTTTTTTCTTCACAAACTCTTCAAACAGAATCAATGGCCCCCAAGACCGCTGTAGACCGAAGCAAGGGCAAAGGCAAGAAGGTTATCGTTTTTTCACACGAACTCGCTGTTGTACCTGCTTTCTCAGGTAATAGATCTAAACACATGATTCGCGTTCTGAAAGATATCAACCCTATCTACTTTAGACTTGGGTTTCCTGAGGGAGACGAATAGTTTCTTCCAGACTCATCATAAAGATGACGTCTTTTTGATTTGATGAGGCTCGTCATTGATGAGGCTCGTCATTGATGAGGCTTGTCTTCACGACCTATCTCATCTTTAGATGAGTCTTATCTGTTAATTGAATCTCACATATCCAATGGTGTTGGCTATCTTGATGAGGGTCTTCGTCGAGCTTTGAACGAAGTTTGTTTACATGATGAACTTCGTTTTCAAATGATGAACTACGAACCTCGTTTTCACCAACGAGCTTTACTGGACTGATGAACCTCGTCTTCACTGGCAAGGTTTATCAAGCAAATGAAATTAGCGTGGTTAACAAAGTTCGACATCCGTTGCAATAGGAGGTTCATCGTTTGAATGAATTTTGAAGTTCGTTGCTGAAATGACCTTCGTGTCACTTGGTCGTGACTGTTGCTTGAGACTAATCTTATCTGTCTTTTTGTGTAGTTTTATATCCCTCTATTCCAATTCCCCAACGTAGTGATCTCGGAGCGAATAGTACTCAGATAGCTGCAATTCATTCTCATTACTCTACCCTTGAGAGTATTCCTTTGTTCGGAGAATGGGAGCAAGAAGAAGTGGATCTTCTTTCTGAACCTTCAATTTTCACATTTAGACGTATAATCACTGATGCTCCTCTAGAGTCTATTAATTGTGAACACATTGTGAAGCTTGTTCTCTTGTTTGGAGACTCTTCATAGGATCCCGACTTATTGGATATCGGGACTTATGAATGGCTTAGAACTGTGAATGGGTGAAACTTGTTCTTACCTCGAATGGAGCGTGACATGTCTCTTACTGCTTTAAAGATTGTTTCAGCTTTAAGGAGAATGGACTAGGATTAACCCCAATACAAGATGGGGTTACATGCGACTACTTTTCCCGGAGCGGTGCTAAGATAGATAACGGTAGCCGTTACATCACCGGATTGCACCCGGGGCTCTTTCAAAAGTAGCTTCCTATTGGTGAGACTGTTGAGGAGGCTAACACTTTAGGCCGTACATTCTTTAGGTGAACGGGCCAATTCCCTGCTAAAGACTTTAGGACTCCTGGATGGTCTCATTGGAGTCCTATGCAATGGTGGCCTCGTGTCGTCGAATACATATTGCAGGAGAATCAGGAAGACCTACAAATATTTGGTCTTTATGCACCCATCAGGGCGACACAATTCAGGTTAGTCAATAACTCCCACCAATTCTTTGGTTTATTAGAGTTATATAACCCTACAACCTGTACTTTCTTTACTCCCGATGGAGAAATAGGAATTGCTCTTCATGAGATGGAGGAAGTCTCTAGGTTGCCATATGGAAATTATCCACATGAGGAATACATCCTAGGTCAACGGGAGTTAACTACTCTAGAAAAAGAACACCCCTAGGTGGGAGAGACCTTTTGGAAGGTAATGGGCCATTACCACATTTGCATGAATGTGGAAGGACGACCTAATAAGAGGGGGGAAAAGCTCATCAGTCATAACATATGGGCGCATTACGTCTTCAAGAATCTGGAGCACAAGAATGATCCAGTAGTGTCATTGGGTCCTTGTGATGCAAGTGAATTGTCCCGACGGCTACTTGCTTATCCACCTATGCATCACGTATCAGAATCGAATGAACAAGGTTACCCTGTCAGTACCACATTTGAGAGTTATTTCTTTCAAGGTGGAGAGCCAGTCTCTTCCAAGGCCTTGCTAGCAGGATATCTTATGTTATGGCTTCAACAAGTCGTTGTTTCTGGAAGCTTCGACATGTTGCCTATGGAAGTAGTGTTTCATGCCGTATGTTTAGTGCATGACCATTCCTATGCCCTTCTTCATGCCATGATTTCTCGTATTCATTATGGATTGCGGAGTTTATGTTATCAATTTTGTCGTGGCAATGAGAATCCTAAGGTAGGGTTGCCATACAATTATTTTATGGCATGGGTCGTCCTGCATTGCCCAACCCTTATGAGCATGCCTTCTGCTCATATAAAGGGTCAAGTTACTCCTTTTATTCAGAGATTGGAGAACTTGGATTGGGAAAAACACTATATGGCCTTGGTAAGGTGCGTTCTCCATGATCTTAAGAAATGGGAATTCAACTAATGTTTTCCTCATTTTTCTAGAACCAGCTATGGACAGGCCGTAGTAGATGCATCAAACGGTCAGGGTTACACTACCTTATCACTCGGCTGCTTCACGTGGCTTATGACCATTCGTCTCGGGTATCAAATTTTTCATTTCGGCCCAGTGTGTGTGTTAGAGCCTTACTTGCCCTGTCGCTTTGCTTGCCAATTTGGCTACGCTCAGTTGTACGTTAGTAATCCAAATACTCAACTGAAATTTGAGGGTTGTATCTTGATTATTAGAGCTAGAGCATAGTATTGAATCATTGCCAGAGGCACAGGTGCTCGTTTCTTGCTTCCGTAACAGAATCCCGAGCCTCGGACCACACTCGCTTATTGCAAGTGGCATTGTATGGCAAACGCAGCGATCCCAAACTTTAATGTTAATTCTTCAGGACTACGATACATTCAGCGTTGGTATAAATCTGGAAATGCTTCTAGATGAAGCTGTATACTAGGACTCAAGGAGTTCTTGTATGCCAAGGAAAGAGCTAAGGTGGAAGAATCTTGCCCCTCCAGTCCTCATGAAACTCAGGAGGAGATAGACACTGTTCTGAATGAGGATGCGCCTCATAGATCTCTTCAGGTTAACGAATACGGGAGTCACATGCCTGCTACTTCTAATATAGGAGATGCGTTTAGAGATGAAGTAGATCTTGGTGGGTTTGAGGATTTCGCCCCTACTGACGAACCTTGCGAGCCTCCTCCACATGGTGCTTCTAAGGGCTTTTCTCCACCCATTGAAGTTACTACCGAAGGCTCTCATTAGCAATCCTAGGCTCTTGAAGAACCACAACTCGACACAGGGATCACTGGTATGCCAACATTGATTTGTCTTAATTTTGACTTATTTTCCTCTGATACTTCTTATTCTGGCGAACTGCAGAAGTTGAGGACCCGAGACAAGTGGGGTGAAAGTCTAAAGAATTCGGATGAATGCGCAAGTCTAAACGCCTCGCCAATAGACCAAGGAAAAATATTTCTCCATCCAAGACCCCTTTGATAGAGTCACTCCGAGTTGAAACAGATTTGGAATTTGAGAATGAAGTTCCTTTAGCTCGACTCCGTACTGGATTGCGTCCGATGCCAAGCACCAACGTTGAAGATGCTTCTGTTGATCCTAGTAAGTTAAACATATAGTCATTTACCTTTCTAGATTTTCAAGGTATTAACAACTCTGCTTGTTATATTTAGTTGTTTCCACAGACTCCACTGTCTCTACTGATATGGGTATTGAGGCAGGACTAGCTTCTGGTGGCCCTACTGAAAGTAAGATGCCTCCAAGTTCAGTTATGGAAACAGACCGGGTTGATAATCCGACTGTTAATCCTAATGAAACTAAGGGAACAGAACTTGCTCCGACCACTATGGCTGAAGTTAAAGCCACTGCGAACACAAGTGTTGTGTCTACCAGCTCCGTTGTCACGACTGAAATTTGCATCGCATCAAGTACCGTAGTCGTTGCCGCTCTTACCACTACTGTAATGGTTGCTACAACCATCACCACTCCCACCATGTACACTACACCGCTAGTTTTCACAGAAACTATGGTTTCTTCTGCCGCTCATCATGAAACGGTGTCTTCTAGTAGTACACATTCTTCTCCTATCATCTTAGCAAGAAATTTTGTCATATCAAAAATATTAGAGAACTTCCTTAGCATTTTGAGAGAATCTCTCACTCAAGTCTTAGATCGTGGAGGGGACTTTATAGGAGTTAAAGAGGTGCTGGTACCTTTTTTGGACTTAATGAAGAATTTGACTTCCGACCTCGCGGTGTTACCGTACTGGTTGCACTTCACCAAGGTTGAAGATCTTTTCAATCAGTGGCATAATCGTCAATCTCGATCTCTTTACCCTTTAGCTAATGAACGAGCTATGCGAACCATACGACAAAGGAATGACTCTTTATTTGAACTTGACCGTCAATTGCTTGAGACCAAGCAATGAGTTAAGGAGCTCAAAGAGATCGAAGAGAATTTATCCCGCGAGGGTAAAAAGGTTGCAGTCACTAAACTTCAAAAACAACGTCAAGTCGATCATCTTCAAGTTCAACTTAAAGCTTTTCAAACCAAACTTACAGAAGCTGAGGCAGAGTTGGCAGGCATGATGGATATGAGGCAGACATTGGCTTCTAAACAGGTGCAGCATCAACCCTTGCTCCAAGCAGAACTCGATCAAATAAAACAACTAGAAAAAGCTATTAATGACATGAGCGCCTATTCTGATGAGGAACTACGTAGACGTGCTTTGGCTGACGTTGAGGCAGAACATCAAGAATCTTTGGCCAAGCTTGCTGAAGAGATTTGTCAGACCACCGGATCTATTTAGTTCCATTTTTTTAATCAGACTAATATAGTTTTTTTTTATAAATAGAACTTTGATGTCTCCGTCCACTAGCTCTACTTTACACCCCAACACACATGAGTCTTCTACATTAGACTGATATTGAAGTTCATGAACTTCGTTACCTTGAGATTTAAGACTTGGAGTACCAATCTTATCATTCTGATACGAGGTTGGATTCGAACTCCACATTGTATTTCAAATCTCACATAGCGAGGTTCAAACCTTATAAACTTTATTAGTCCAAAGTTGTGAAGTGAGGCTCAAACCTTATTCAATCGAGTCTCAATATTTGAGCCCAATTAAAGGAATGACCTTCGTTATTAGACGAGGTTCAAACTTAATCTTAATCAAGTGAATGACGTTCGTCGAAGATGAGGTTCGAACTCAATATTAATCAAGTAAATGACATTCGTCAAAGATGAGGTTCAAATTTGGTTTTAATCAAATGGATGTCTTTCATTCAAGATGAGGTTCGGACTAATTTTGGCTGAATCTCGGTATTCGAGTTTAATCGAAATAGCGACCTTCGTCATTTTTGACTTAGGAACAATAATAAATCTCATTGAACTACGTGGCAGCCTTCGATAGTTCCCAGACTATTTATCCTCATGGATCTGTCACTTCATTTCGTCAACATTTAAGTCTTGTGTACTTAATGCGTCACTTCGAGCCACGTCCTCGTCGGTGTTAATTACGAAAGTAATTGATTGCATCGCTTCGTTCTCTATGCTCTTTGGCGGTTTGGTGCTCAGGGATCCGGGTAATGAATCCCAGCCACTTGGTTGGCTCCTTCGCCTATAAATATGCAGTTGCTTTTCAAGAAGATCCATCTTCCTGCTCTTTGCCTTGTTTCAAAATAACTCAGAGGGATCTCTGCATTTTAAGGTTCTCATCTTCACTTCCTACGAAGTTCCAAGCTTCAATAATCGTTGCTAGTGAGGTAGGCAAGGTTGATGATGCCGTCACTTCAGGTAACACTTCTAATCCGATCCTTAATCTGATGTTTATTTTTGATGCATGCAAGTTTAAAGAGGTTTAGTCATTTTAACAGACCTCAAGTTCTCATTTTATGCAATCTTGACCTTTTGGTCTTTGTAGTAGCTTGCTCTCTCAAAATTTTAGAGTTGAAATCAGAATGTATTTCGACAACTTGTTGGGCTTTTGAATGCAACCCCGAAGAGATATCCTAAGTTCAAACATGCTTACTATTTTGACATGCCATGCATCCCCAAGCATGCAGACCTTTTTCTAGAATTTAGTCTATGTGGTAGCTTCGTAGACTTAGTGAAGTGCTTCTTTTTGGAAGAGTCAGCAACAATGTTAGAGTTGCCTTCACATTCTACGGAGATGGGAGAAGTGCTGATCCTATGCTCAGAGCTTGTGGTGTTTCTATTAGTAGTCAGTTTACCTAAGTAGGTAGGCGTGTGCTACAAGCACCTAAGTTAAAAGTTGGGTATGGGGAAGACTTCATACCCAAGAATGGAAGATGGAACTTCAACAACAAGAATAGCGACGTCGTTGCGGATGAGGCTCGTAGTGCAATTTCGAAGGTCGTCAAAAGACTTATAACTGAACTTCGTGTTGTAGTGAAAGTATCATTGAAAGAACTTGTAACTGAACCTCGTAGTGTAACCGAAAGAAGTTATAACTGAACCTCGTAGTTCGAGTCTTCTAAGTTCAATCTATGTACTTCGACTTTCTGTACTTTCAATTATATATGAATAAAATTTTATAATTTTATCCACATATTGTTCTCTTCTTCTTTGCGCAATTGAAGAATTTTAACTTAGGATTTTAGCAAACCCTCAGCTATCAACGGACTTGATGTGTCTTTACCAACTGTCGTTTGAGTTGGACTAGCTATACTTTTCCCCTCAGTATGATGAGTTATCAAAGAGTTTCTCTTAGACTTAAGTGCTAAGATTTCTCTTTTATCCTTAGCCTCTCTTAGGCTTTACATCAAATGTATGATAACAAGGTTCAAAATATGACTAATTGTTAAGAATGAAGTTCAACACATAACAAACTCGTTGGAAAAGCAAACGTCATTTGTGGAAATGACGACGTTGGGCTGATCAAGTCATTCAATGACTTAGAATAACAGTAATAAAGAAAACAAATGCATATTACTTGGTAGACCAATGTTGGAAAATGAACGTCATTTTAGGGTAAATGATGATATTAGGGAGATCATGTCGTTCAGTGACTTAGCAGTATGACGACGATGATGAGAACAAAGGCACATTACTTGGTAGGCCAATGTTAGAAAACGAACATCATTTGGAGAAATGATGACGTTAGGAAAATCACATCATTCAGTGACTTAAAAGTATAACGATGGTGAAGAAAACAAAGGCACATTACTTGGTAGGCCAATGTTAGAAAACGAACGTCATTTGGAGAAATGACGACGTTAGAAAAATCACATCGTTCAGTGACTTAAAAGTATAATGATGGTGAAGAAAACAAAGACACATCACTTGGTAGGCTAATGTTGGAAAATGAACGTTATTTGGAAAAATAACGATGTTAGGAAAATCACATCGTTCAGTGACTTAAAAGTATAATGATGGTGAAGAAAACAAAGGCACATCACTTGGTAGGCCAATGTTAAAAAACGAACATCATTTGGAGAAATGACGATGTTAGGAAATTCAAAGCAAAAATACATCACATAGTAGGTTACTATCAGAGCTATAATTTTGGACAAATACATCGATCATAATTCTATATTCCCACTATCCTATTGAAGAGGATTAGTGAGGGAAATTTAGAAGAGAGGAAGTAAGGAAACCATTACCTTTATTTGCTTCTCCTCCTGTTGTGATGTATATTTGATCATGAGGCCTATGGATAATATTTCTTTAGAAATTTACCATTGATAGGCATCATAAGTTTGTCGCCATCTTGAGTGACAAGACGATAGGCTCCATTTGAGTAAACAGTTTCTATCACAAATAATCCCTCCCATTTTGGCTCGAACTTCCCTTTTTTTGAGTTCAAAATCATTTGGCGTCAGACGGCAAGGACCAAGTCACCTTCCTTGAATGTGCGGTATCTAACCTTTTTATTGAATACTTTAAAAATCCGAGCTTGATAAAATTCTATGTGTTGTTGGGCCAGTAGTCACTTTTCGTCTAGCGTTTCCAGTGCTTCAAGACGTCGGTGATGACCTTTTTCTGTTATCACGCCAGTTGCAAGTGCTATTCGTAGAGACGCAATTTGGATTTTTAGTGGTAGTACGGCTTCACATCCATATACTAAGGAGTATGGTGTCGCTCCTATTAGAGTACGAACCGTTGTGCGATAGACCCATAAATTTTAACCCAGTTTCTCATTCCAATCTCTTTTATTTTTCAAAACCACCTTAGTGAAAATTCTAACGATTGTCTTGTTAAAAGGTTCTGCTTTCCCGTTAGCAGTAGGGTTATAAGCTGTTGAAGCCAAATTCTTGATCCTAAATTTATCACAGAATAGATTGAAGGCTTGGCTAACAAACTGAGGCCTGTTATCATGGATGATACACTTCGGAATGTCGTATTTGTATACGATGTGATGTTTTAAGAATTTAACAACATCACTCATTTTAACTTCTCTCAACGTGATTGCTTCTACCAATTTAGAGAAGTAATCAGTTATCGCTAAAATAAAGCGATGTCCCTTAGAAGAGGGTGGGGTTATTGGGCCAACAATGTCCATACCCCATGTATCAAAAGGCCATGAAGTGGCTAATGGGTGAAGATGCTCAGGCTGCTGATACATGTAGTTAGCATGTATCTGGCAGACGTGGCATCGTTTGGCATAAGCGACGGCGTCCTGTACCATGTTAGGCCAATAATAACCCAATCTGTGTAGTCGATCCTACAATTTAGGGCCAGGCTAATGAGCTCCACAGATGCCATCATGAGCTTTTTTAAGAGCTTCTTTTGCTTCTCTATTAGACAAACAGTGAAGCAATAGTCCGTCATACGACCTTTGGTATAAAATCTGGGATTAGGAATCGTAATAGAATCTAGGTGCTCATCTACGAATAGATTCTCTTTTCTTGATATCTTTAGGCAATAAGCCATATAAGACAAAATCAATGATAAAAAATCGCTAATATTTAGGTTCGAGAATTGCAGGCTCATCTTCAATCACGTTGATCTGCAACGCATACTTCGACTTGAACAAATATTTTCTCGTCATGGTGATTTATTGAGTATCTCCTTCAGGTAGAGACAATGTGGTCGTAAGCGACGCTAATGCGTTGGCATAAGTATTCTTGAGATAAGGTACATAGTCAATGTAGAAACCCTCAACAGATTCGGTCAATGCGATCGCTACTGTATGATAAGGGATGGGATCCTTATTTCTAACCTCATATTCTCCCTTCATCTGATTAACAACAAGTTGCGAGTCGCCATATGCTTCTAGGTGCTTCACCTCTAGCTGTCTAGCTATATCAAGGCCAACCAACAAAGCATTGTATTCGGCTACATTATTAGAGCATGTCTCTGTTAGAGAAATGACCCGTAGTAATACATGGTTTTGTGAAGAGATAAAGACTACCTCCACTCCGGCAATAACTTGACCAGTAGGATTTGCTCTTGCCACACCATCGAAATATAGTTGCCATACCTGCTCTTTAGAAATGACATTAGCTTCGTATGTCTCATCTAGTATATCCTGATACAATTCCACCTTCCCCTTTAATGGATGATTAGCCATAAGGTCACAAATAGCTTGACCTTTCACTGCCTTTTAAGGTTTGAAATGAATATCATATTAGGAGAGCAACAATGCCTATCTAGCGAGTCACCAGTTCAACGTGCTGGGTTGTATCATGAATACTCGAATAGGATTGATCTGGGAAATGACATGTATGGTTTGCCCAACTAAATAATATCGCATTCTGAACCGTGAAGAACAGTGCTAAACATTCTTTCTCAATAAGAGGATAACGGGGTTCAGCACCCGACAAAGTCCTACTGAGATAGTAGACAGCTTGCTCATGGCCATTTTCATCATCTTGTGCTAAGAGTCCTGCCAATGCATGATCTGCAGCACGGATGTATATCAAGAAAGGTTTACCTGACTTTGGTACAACCAATACAGGTGGATTAGAGAGATATTGCTTAATCTCCTCGAATGCTTTCTGGCAAGCTTCATCCCACGCAAAAGATACCCCTATCTTCATTAGCCTTGAGAATGGTTGACATTTGCCTGATAGATTAGAAATGAACCTGTGAATGTATGCCAATCTACTTTGTAAACCCCAAAGCTCTTTGAGATTTCTAGGAGGTGGCAGCTCTCGGATGTCTTTGACTTTGTCCGGGTCAAGACGAATTCTGTTAGCTGTGACCACAAACCTAAAGAATTTACTGCTAGCTATTCCCAAAAATGACTTAGTCGGATTCATCTTAAGTTGGTGTGTCCGCATGAGGTTGAACATTATTTTTAAGTCATGTAAATAGTTTCCCTTGTCACGACTTTTAACGACCAAGTCATCCACATAACATTCCATAGTCTTCCATAGATATTTTTGGAAAATGGAGGTCATGGCACGTTGGTATGTAGCACCAACATTCTTCAATCCAAATGTCATTACTGTATAGCAGTATATCCCCGAAGGTGTTCGAAAGGATGTGTGTTTTTCGTCATCAGGATACATTTTGATTTGGTTATACCCTGAAAATCCATCCATAAAAGATATCCTTTCAAACCCGCAAGTCCGTGATGAGTAAAGGAAAATCATCTTTAGGACAAGCTGAATTCAAGTCTCGGAAGTCAATGCACACTCGAATGTTCCCGTTCTTTTTTAGAACAGGGACAATATTGCCCACCTAGTCAGGATGTTGCTCTTCACGAATAAATCTTGACTCAATGAGCTTCTTGACTTCAGCTTCAATTGCTTCCATAATTTAGGGCCGAAATCGCCTTTGCTGTTGTTTGACAGGCTTGATGTCTGGTTTGATACTTAAGCGATGCATAGCCACTTGAGGATCGAGACCAGGCATATCCTCATAATTTTAAGCAAAAACGTCAATATACTCTCGCACTTGAGTAATGAGTTCTTCTCTTTCTTCGGGTGACAAGCTATCGCTTATGACTATGGATTTAGGATTAATCTCATTTCCCATGTTCACTTCTATCACTCTATCATCAGTTAGGAGGTTCACGTTGTTCAAAGCGGTGTTCTCACTGTATACCCAGTTGTCGGCTTAGTGGATCATCAAGCAGAGGTAATTAGTCATCTTCTTGATTTTCTATTAGAGATGCTGAGGTCATGTTAGCCATAAGTGCCTTGAATACAGCTCCTTCACTGGTGTCAGACTCCCAGCAACTAGATTCAGAAGATGAGCTGCAAGAATCATCATCTGACTCCCCATTGGCTCCAAAACACAGCGTGAATGGCGGAGATTCATAACCTAGCCCACTACGAGTTTCATGATAGTAATTCTCCAACTTTCCTTTTGGGACATAAGCGGATCAGACTGGTGTTTGGATCCCTTTACTGAAATTTAAGCATTCTTTACAAATGAAATCATATCCAATTTTCTTCATGAGCTTTTGGGTTGTTGGTGTGAAATACGAGAATTGCAGATCTTTTTCCTTCTCGGATTCTTCCAAGAGATTTTGCGACGGACCGTTACTCTTCCCAAAAATATTGTCTTTTTAGCTATTAACCTTAGCTGGGTACTATGAAGACTGCTTGTGAAAATTCAATTCGTTGCCGATTTGTCACAAAAGATGATCGAATCGGCATGTATAAATTTGATTCAACATATAATCGGGGTAGAGGATCTGCCGATGTGCTGGTGCTTGTACCTGGTATGTTAGAATTCAATTCAACACATGATAAGTAAGCTAAATCATCATTATTATTAAAGATAATTTCGCTATCCTCACAGACATGATCATTTACATCCATATTTTAAAGACCGATTACGACGAGTACAATGTTATTGAAAACAAGACCATGTTCGTGCTCAGACTCGATATCGGCTTCATTACCGCTATCTGGTTCTTCGATCAATGATACTTCAAATGGCTCACCCTCAAGGTAATGGATAGAATCTGTGAAATAATTCTCTACCTCATTGAATGGTTGCTTCTCTGCGACCACTATTTTGACTTCACCACTCTCATCTACATATTTCATGCATTGATGTAGAGTTGATGGAACAATCAGATTGTTATGGATCCAAGGCCGACCCAATAACAAATTGTAAGATGTTGCTGCATCAATGACATAGCAAGTGATGTCTGTCCTCAAGTCATCCATCCGGCATTTGAGTTTGATTTTTTTCAAGGGGACGAGTATTAGAAGCATTAAAGCCATATATGATGATTCCCATCATTGATAAACGATACAAAGGGACTCCAAGGTGATGAATGAACCTCAACGGTATGATGTTTAAATTAGAACCGGGGTCAACCTGAATTCTGTCTACCCGAATGGAGCCGATATACCCCGTGAAGTACAATGGTCTATCGTGTTTCGGGTTCCTCACGTGAATGTCTTCTTGATAAAAGGTGATGTGCGACATTCTTCCTTGAAAGACCTGACAACATTGAGGGTAAGCTTCTTCCAACATTGATCTGGCTGGGTTCAGTGGGGAGTGAGTGAGAAAAGCCTCATTATCTGCCAAAGCTTCACGAAGAGCTTCTCTTGTTGATCGAGATAAACGCAAAAGTTCAAACAACGTAATCCTCGCTGGGATGTTGGCTAACTGAGCCAACACATCAAACTGAAAAAGATCTTTCGAACTCTCTGGTGCATCTTTCCTGAGTGCCTTGCTGTAACAAAGTTCCTTCGCTTGAGTTTGCTCCGTTACTTCATTCCCTGGTTTGGGTGGTGCAACTGCTGTTTCAAAGCATTTCTTCAAATACTCCTTTCCCCCGCTTGTTCCTGATATCTGTGCAGGTTGTACGGTGAATGCTGGCTGCTCATTTTCAGAACTGCTAAGTGACGCAGTTTCAACCCCCTCATCTGGAACTGCTGAAATAGCATTGCAAGATCTTCGTGTGACTTTAGGCTTCTTTGCATTTACTGATGTCTACTGCTCGTCCATTAGTAAGTCAAGATGAACCCACATCATTTCACCTTTAGGGGTAGTGTAAGGGACCATTCCCTTTTCTTTCTTCTAATGAGGGTCAAAGTTCACAACCCTCGTCTTTGCTTGGGGAATCAGTTTCACGCCATCTTGAACTTGCACCTCAGCGAAATCTCCGAACTAAAGCGAAACCAGATTCGTAGATACCTTCTTTTCCTCAGCTTGAAGGGTCATCACACCTGCATCTAATAAAGCCTGGATTTTATCTTTCAGAATATAACAGGCCTTGGTTGGATGATGCACCATCCTATGGTACATACAAAAGTTAGGATCGTTGGTCCTTGACACCTCTGCGTTCCGTTTTACCTCTGGCAATTTAATCTTATTCATCTTGATCAAATATATGAGAATGGAAACCACATGTTCATCCTTAAAATCATACTTCTTCTAAAATCAATTGTCAGAAGTATTTCCTTTCTGTTTTATAGAAGACTTTGGGGATGGTGTTGTTTCAACAGCTAGAATATCCTTCCCTTTTGATTATTTCTGGGAATTATAGTTACCTTTACCCCCTCCCTTTTTAGAATGAGATTCTTGAGGTTCTTCAACATCTATCCTCTTGAGCATGTTTTCCACTTGCTCTCCCTGCCAAACCAAATCTTTCCATAAAGGAGCTTCAACAGCGTCCATCATGGATAAGATATTGATAGAAAGATTGTTACGGCACATCTCCACAAGAGTAGATTTAGAGATTTGATCTCGCGAGTGCAACAATCGATTTCCAAATCTTTTGACAAAGTCACTAACAGATTCTGTCTTCTTCTGCTTCTCAGCCAATAGCGTGGCCATAGACACCTCAGTGTCATCGTAGAAAAAATCGGGCTAGAAAAAGCTTCTCCAAATCTCTCCAACTTTGGATTAACCCTGGCTCCAGTCTGCGGAACCACTCGAAAGCCACCTCTTTAAGGGTGCTGATGAACAATCAAGTTATAATGGGATCATTATCCACTATATGCTATATCTGGGCCTGGAAGTAATAAATATGTTGGGTAGGAGATCCCTTACCATCAAACTGTACTAAATTGAGTAGTTTGAACTTCAAAGGATACGGGATCGTATCCCATTCACTTGGATATGACTGGGCCACCCCCAGTTCTTTAAAGTTTCCCTGGAGCTTTAATGCATCCAGTTGCTTTTGGAAATCATCCAACTTTTGGTCTCGTACTGTGACGCCTCAGGGTTCACACAAGGCTGCAGTCCCAGGTGAAACCCTGATTGTCAAACCTGCCAAGAACCAAACGCCATGCTACAACATGTTTCACCATCATAATCACTATCTCTCTAGTGGAAACAATAAATAGATGAAGGTACAGATAAGTAAATAATCAAAATCGAACAACATTGAAAATATACACAGAAGAAACATAAGAAGTATTAATAATGAGCCCAACTGGAATGAGGTAGATATATCTCTGAGTCTGAACTGAATCTTAAATACAACGAATCAAATAAACAAAGTCTCACAAGAGTTCTCAAGTCTAAAATAAAATACCAATCTAGAGTCTGAAAATAATCAACTACATG
>BQKN01000064.1:223646-236340 GCA_022839385.1 Asparagus kiusianus
TAACACACAAGTATAAACATATACTACAAACACTATAAACTATATACCCAAGCTTAAAGGTCTTCGACTTGGTAAACTTGCGGATGAAGCTTGATCTTGGATCTTTAACTTGAATTGCATTGCTTCACTGCACTATTCCGCCAACCTCCATTGGATATGATCGTGAATCCTCGATTCCATCCATCCTCCAACATATTGTTTGCCTAGAATAAATACAAAACACAAACACTAGACAAACGACATTAGTTTGTAAATTGTTTGTTAATCATCATCAAAACAAAAGGACCCAACAATGTTCACTAAAGCACAAACTACTGCTCAGGTGCTTTACTTGTCCAAACTTTCGGTATTCGGTCCACCAGAAGTTTGAAGGGATGTTAAGATATTGTATATATCTATGTGTGTACAGGTAGAGCATTAGCCCTCTCAAGCCCATATATTGTCTATATACGTGTATCATATTCTAAGATCAACGCACAATTATTCTCTCCCGATTATTAGGAATGAAATAGACCAATTTAGCATAAATACATAATGATCAAGCTTGTTATTGGTTTGTCGGAGTGGAGAAGGGTGGTGACCGAGGAGGAGGAGAGTCTTCAAGATATGGGAATGGATATTTTAAGGATGTGAACTAGAATATTAGTACATCCTGATACTTTTGGAATCCCGGTATTATCACTGTTAGTTTATTAATGTCTCTTGAACTATGCTTTAATTTTAAAAAGATTATCATTCTCAGAACCATAGTATACGCGCTGAAGTTTCTCAAATCAGATTACTTGACATTAGTTCCTCCTTCATATACTTACAATAAACTAAGATGTCAAATTTTAATCATGAATTTATTCCTTAATAATACAACCAAATCAAACTCAAATGTATTTGCAGTTATTTTGGGTATTTTCAAAAAATAAAAAATAAAAAAATACTCTGAACATTGGGTGCCTCACGTAGCCCCCCATAACTTACAAATTTTCCAAAGACATCCTAACTGTTAATGGCATAATCAAAATGTCTTTGAGAAGAAAAAAAGGTAAATTGCACCCAAGAACTTTTTGCATTTTGCAATAAACCCCCAATATCTCTCAAAATCACTCTAAGACCATAATAACTTTTGCAAAAAACTCAAAATTAATATGGTTACATCTAACGTGGCTAGGGGTGCTAAACCGTATCTGTATCGTAGGAAATATCCAATAACCGTATCTGTTAGGCTACAGATATGGTTACCCAAATCTATAACCAATAGGATGGTTTTGTAGTGAAATATCTAGATCATTATCTGAAATATCTGAATCCTTATCAATCATAATGTTATGATAGTTTTAATCCTTAGATTATAATGATCAAGATACTACTCTTAACTTTTCAGATATAACGAACATATTAATGACCTTTTTTGTATCACATGAACTATATTTTTTCAGTACTATCTAATATTCTCATATCCGTTTCAAATCCGCATGCATATTCGCTTATATATTCACATGTATATTCGTATCCAATTTTAGCAGATATGAATATGAATTTTTTTACGGAGATAGATCCATATCCGAGATGGGAAGTGATATGGATATCGTAAGTATCATATCCAAGCCATATCCGGACCAAATGCACCCATAAACGTGGCACATGCAACTCACATGACATAAAAAGACCAAAATACTTTTAAATTATTAAAAACCCATTTATGGCCTTTTTTTTATATTTTCAACCTTAAAAACAGAATGCTCTTGTCTTTTGTCGTTCATTCCCTCTTGCTCGCAGTCAAGTTGGGGTCCCGAACCCTAGCTTTTCTTCGCTAAATTCTCTTTTTATGTTGTTTTTTTGGTTCTATTGTGTGAGGGTTATCTAAAAATTGTGAAAATTCACTGGGGCTTTGCTGCAATTCCAAAAGTTATTGGGGGTTTAGTACAATTTTGAAAGTTATCGGAGGTTTACTGCAAAATGCTGAAAGTTCTTGGGGTTATATTGTTATTTACCCATAAAAACTCAATTCCAGTGGACGCCTTATCTCTATCTCCCAAATGACAAAATTAAGGGTTTGTTACGGGAAAAACTAACTCAATTCATACAACCCCTGACTTTGGGCTAATTTGTGGAAAGCCCTCTTGACACTATATAACTTCCCAAGGTTGATGTAGGTTCCACATATCGCTCAAGTTACAGGGAGTTTTATGAATTTTACCCTTCTTTTATCCGCGCTTCCTCTCTATCTAAAGCCCAAAATCTCCAAGGCACAGCCAGCTCCCAGTCTCATTCTTCTGTTTTTTCTTCTTCTATCTTCTGTTAGCATTTGATTTGCGGCTCTCGACCTTTTCTTCATCGCTCAATTTGGTAATATTTTCATGAGCATTGCAATTATTAGTTGGAATTGTTTGTTTTATTCAAAATAGTTGCGCTGTTTAGTTTAGTGCCCTCAACTCGTTTGATGATATGCTTGAGAGAAGAAAAGTTTTGATTAAATAAGTATTGCTCTAAATTATGAATAGGATTTACAAGTTTGAGCTAATTTATTTGTTTTCTTATTGTTTCGGTAGATTAAGCTCTTTATGCTGCAGAGTTTGTAGAGAAATTCCCTTTTAGATAATTGATTTGGTTTCTCCGGTAATTGTATTGTTCACAGTATGTCTCCAGAAATTATTTGTGTAGTTTCTGTAAAAAATAAAATAAAAAGAACTTTCTTTTTAATTGGAGGGTTGGACCTCAAATAGTTCCTTCTCTAATTAGCTTATGCACAAAAAGGTATCAATGTAACTTATTTTAAAGTTTTATTGATAGTTTTATGCTATGTATAGTTATTGAAGCTGGGCGCAAACGGCAAAGGAGTTGGAATGGGCGATATAAATCTTGTAACTAAATTTTTTTTCTAATGTCTACATTGTGATTATAATTCAAGTAATGAACTGTAATTATTTACTCCAAGGATGCCCTAAAATTTGTGAAAGGGTATAGGTTCAGTGTCATGGTGCTCTATTTATAAACAGAACGAAGCCTGCTTCTCTATTTGTACTTTTATGCTGATAGGCCTAACCTGAAGTGCATAGTTGAGTTCAAGTTTACGCTCATCTAATTCAAACCTTGCAGCAGTTCATTATAGCAAACCACAAATTGATATTTAATTGTTATTCACCGTACTTCATTTATAATGGGAGAAAACAAAGTATCCTTGTTGTCGTAGGAGTTAGCCTTCGAGGCTATAGAGTTAGCCTTCGAGGCTGTCTACTTTCCCAAAACATGGATCAATCACTTTTTTTACTCCAAGGGCTTGCTTTTTGTATTTTTAAAGCTTCAAATATAAATGGTTCCTGAAATTCAGAATTTTTACGAATTGCTTTTGGCTGGGACCATCTGTTATGAATCCTTGTAGACCTTTTCCCTGAAGGCTTCCATGTAATCATGGTTAAAGGTTAATCATGAATATAAAATGGGTAAAACGTCTAGGGATTGACTTCCCTCCCTCTCCCGCCTCATTATCGTGATTCGTGACTCATTAGAGGTTGTGCATGACATGGAGTAAACCTATCCTAGTTCTAAGTAATAATCTCAAGAATTTACTATTGTACTTCTGCTTTGAGGGGATCCTTGAAAAGATACTTCGTATACGACGGAATATATTTTCCTTTCATGATGATTGGTGGTACATTCAGTTTATAATATTACTCCTCCCACCACTCTTCCAACAAGTGTTTCGTGGTTGACGGACTCATACTCCCTCTTGAGAAGTCCAAGTTTCAATTTCAACTTATGGAATGGTTATTTGAACTTTCATTATTTAAGAATCTTTCATGTGACATATCATTTCTCGGTCAAGTATTATATTTACTCTGTTACTTTTACTGCTTATTTCATTAAAATGTTTCCTGAGAAGTGGTTTTGTGGGCATAAAAGTCAATCAGATCATTTGACCTGTCCATACCCATAGAGGTTCCACATGATTTTTTATAGAAAATGTGAAATGTCTAGATATTGATATGTAAATAGGATGCAATCTGAGCATCAACTCAACTCCTTTAGGGAGTCCAGGAAGTTGGAGCCGTAGGAAATTCAGTTAACGGTAGTTAGTGCGTGGTCCTACAAAACTGTGCAAGCTCTAGTACTTATCGGGGGGGGGGGGGGGTAAACTTACTTGTCAGGGTCATTCCTTTTGAGTTCTTAACAAATTACACTATGCAATACTGTGAATTTCATGACGCGAAGAAACTAACTGCTCATAGAATTATCTGTTATTCATCACTCTAGTTTGCAATATTGCATTCTTGAGAATACCATTGATTGTTGATGCTAACTGGGACTTCCTTTGAACAGGCTACAGGGGCAACACCGAGTATATGTCAACGGTGGGGTACCCTGCAGGTGTATGATCTCTCCAGCCTACTATCATCTCTACTGATTGGCAGGTTTGGATAATAACTGCAACCAATCCATCTATAAATAATAGAAATACTTCCCACCCCAAGAAAACCTAGACCCCTAAAAAGACTCAACCTCAAAAATGGCTGTTATCCCTACTGTTCCTGCCAAATCTCTCCCTCCAACCCCAACCCCCATTCCTCACTTCCCCTCCAACCCCCGCACCCTCCTCCTCCATAAATGCAAGACTCCTGATGACCTCCGCCAAATCCATGCTCACCTCATCAAGACCTCCTCAATCCATAACCCCTCTATACTGGAGAATCTCCTTGAATCCTCGGCCCTCATCCTACCCAATAAACTCCCCTATGCCCTCAAACTCTTTGCCCTCACCTCCTCCCCCCACACTGAGGCCTACAACATTCTCATCCGCGCCTTCAACCTCACAAACTCACCTCTTAGCTCCATTGGTTACTTCATCAAAATGCTCGAAGACTCTGTCCTACCTGATAAATACACCCTTTCTTGCATACTTAAAGCATGTTCCCGGCTCAATTCTTTAGAAATTGGTAGGATGGTGCATGCTCATCTGTCCAAGTCTAAATTTTCCAGGCAAGATTTTGTTGTCAACAGCTTGATCCACATGTATGCAAGCTGTGGAGAGGTCAGAGTTGCTCGCAGGGTTTTCGATGGAGTGAGTAAAAGGAGTGTTGTTACATGGAATGCAATGTTTGCTGGGTATTTCAAGGCTGGGGAGTGGGAGGAGGTTATCAATTTATTTAGAAGAATGTTAGAGTTGGGAGTAGAATTTGATGAGGTTACATTGATTAGCGTTTTAACAGCATGTGGGAGGCTCGGGGTGTTGGATTTAGGAGAGTGGATTGACGAGTACATAAGGGAGAATTTGAGTGACCCTAGTCAGAATTTGATGACTTCGCTTGTTGATATGTATGCAAAATGTGGATGTGTCGATAAAGCAAGGAAGTTGTTTGATGAAATGCCGTGCCATGATGTTGTTGCTTGGAGTGCGATGATTTCAGGGTATAATCAAGGGAATAGGTGTAGAGAGGCGCTCGAGCTTTTTAATAAGATGCAAACTGGGAATGTTGATCCTAATGAAGTGACAATGGTTAGCGTTCTCTCTTCTTGTGCAGTTTTGGGAGCACTTGAGACTGGCAAGTGGGTACATTCGTATATGAGAAGAAAGCGGATGCAATTAACTGTCAATCTTGGAACAGCATTGGTGGATTTCTATGCAAAGTGTGGATGCATTGAGAATGCGCTAGATGCTTTTAGGAAAATGCCACATAAGAATGCGTGGACTTGGACTGTGTTGATTCAAGGGTTGGCAAGTAATGGACAAGGACGAGAGGCTCTCACGTTCTTTGCTTCTATGTTGGAAGCTAACGTTGAACCAAACGATGTCACATTTGTCGCTGTTCTCTCTGCCTGTAGTCATACAGGTTTAGTGAAAGAGGGACGGTATTATTTTGATAGCATGAGTCGAGATTATGCAATTAATCCAAGGGTCGAACATTATGGCTGTATGGTTGATATACTTGGACGAGCAGGCCTTATTGAAGAGGCATATGATTTTGTTAAGAGAATGCCTATAAAGCCTAATGCAATAATATGGAGAACATTGTTGTCTGCCTGTAAAATTCACAAGAATCTGGAGATTGGTGAAGAATCATTGAAGCAGATTGTACTATTGGAGCCTAGGCATAGTGGAGACTATATACTTCTCTCAAGTATCTATGCATCTGTCGGCAGGTGGGAGGATGCAGTGAGAGTGAGAAACCAAATAAAGGAGAAAGGGATTAAGAAAATCCCAGGATGTAGTTTGATGGAATTGGATGGCATGATCTATGAGTTCTTTGCTGAAGACAATGCACATCCTTATTCTGAGAAGATATATGAAAAGATTGAAGAAATTGTCAGTCAAATTAAGGAAGCAGGTTATGTGCCAAATGTTGCAGAGGCAAGATTAGATGCAGAGGAAGAAGAGAAAGAGGTTTCGGTTTCTCATCACAGTGAGAAGTTAGCAATTGCTTTTGGTCTCATGAAAGCTCCTCCTGGAGCTGCTATTAGGGTGTCAAAGAATCTCAGAGTGTGCATGGATTGCCATGAAGCTACAAAATTTATGTCTAAAGTTTACAAAAGGGAAATTATCGTGAGAGATCGGAATAGGTTCCATCATTTCAAAGATGGGACTTGTTCATGCAATGACTATTGGTAAACCAGGCTCTGTACTTTCATTAAATTCTTGACACCTGAAGATGGTTTTTTTTGCTCTCTACTGCAATCGGTGTGTTTTACTTGGACCATGATCGGATACACAAGATCCTTTGGAAGGTAATGATATAATCTATTTAATTGCCATCAATTATATCACAAAAAGATAGTAGCAGGTGTAATAGTCCAATTGGTAAGTATTAAATTGGAGTCAACCTTGCCTATTTCACAGAGTATCTGTCAATTCATGACAGAACTTGAGTTTTAAGCATGCGGTTAGGCTCGAAAGAACTAACACGTGCTATATTCTTACAATATGTAGGTTAAAACTTAGAGAATCTCACATGAGTCAAATTTGACATGAATATATGTAATACTAGCCTGACTTAAATCAGTTGTATCATGAGAACGCTACCTCTGAATGATTCACTTCAATTACATAAGATAATAGAAACCTAAAGGAGTGAGAAAATGAATCCATCACTTATGGCTTCTTGTATGGCAATGCTCATATTCATGTTTTTGGTGTGCTCTCTGGAAGCATCAGATTGTAGTAGAAAAGTTATGCAACAACGTAAAAAAAGAAGAGCACAATCTATGCTCGTCTATCTTCTGATTGTAGTGAAATCATCTCTTATACAGTTATACATTTTTAACGGAAATCTTTCGTTTACTTCAGCTGTGTTTTGGTCCATATAGCAAACAATTTTGAGTTAACATTTGGTGACAGTTTTTATATTGCTCTTTGTTACAATGCTTACTTAAAAATGATGAAGCACTGATGTCAAGAATGGCTGAATTTTTTTTAGCTTCTCCGACTGAATTTTATGGTTTTGTTCCTCAAGTTGGAGGCTGTTTTGGGTATCTATCGTTCGACATCGATATTTTATTTGTGCTGGGTTTCTTATTTCTGTAACTTTTATTAGACTTGAAGCCATTCTGCTTTCTTGCTGGTTTTCTTATTTCTGTAACTTTTCAGGGGAGGCTGAAGAACAATACTGATGTGTAGAGAGGAGAAAATAGAGAAACAAACTAAATGCAGCAGAGGAAGGATATCTCTCTGTCTTGAGGAAGAAAATGATTTGAATCCTCATTCAGAAATCAACAACAGAAACTCCTTCATTCTCGGTCTCCTCATTCTGAAACTTCTAAAGGAAGAACAAACGGGGCTATTCAAGGGCCTGTACATTGTGAGTTCATGCTTCCAGGGCTATCGATTGTTAAATCTTGGAGGGTAGGCCGTAGTATACCTGTTGCACTGGGAAATATTCTCAGAGAGACAATCTAACATGGCATCTCCATGCCTCCATCACTTGATAAGTTTCCCTTCAACATGACAGTTAAATTTAAAGTTTGCATAGTAGTAATCCATAATAATTGTTAATTTTCAAACAATGTTATCGTAGTGTTTAATTATTCATTATAAATAAGATGTTCTGTTTGTTGTTTATGCATAATAGTTATCATATTGTTTTATGAATAAGACGTTTTTGTTGTTTATGTATAATGAAAGCCACCGACTGGAATAAATAATAACATCCCATTTTTGGCCTTATTTGTGCTAGATGATGGCTGCACTTTACTACCATAGAGGATATAATCTAATAAATTCAATCATAATTGGAGAGATTCTAGCAGTTTACTTCTATTTAGCTCAAATCCATAGTTCATCCATAGCAATTATGTCCCTTCTCCAACCCGGCCAATAGTACACAAACCCAATATAAAAGCACACATAATGTCTCTAAAATCCCCTCAACCGATGGCTTCACATACTGCCTTAGAGGATATAATCTAGTAAATGCTATCATTTTGGAGAGATTGGAGCAGTTTTTTAATTAGCTCAAGTCCATGAGCCACATGTAGCAGTTTTGTCTCTTCTCCATTTTGTCTCCGCCTCTGCTAGAATGAAGACCCTAGAGATTCCTCTTTTTTTTTTGGATGATGAATTTATTTCATTAAACTCCTAGTTCATCTTTCATTGGACAGGGTACTCTTTTCTCAAAAATTATGTGAGTTTGTTTAATATATATACCCCTTAAATTGTGTATAGTTGCACGACAATCCTACAAATTTCACTATCTGCAAAACTACCACCAAATCATCCATTTTGGAAAAATACCTCCAAATCAACAAATTATTGACTTTGTTGAATATGATGAGTAAAAAATTGACTATGTTGTTGATACTTTGACATGGGATTTAAAAATTTGTGTATGAAAGTTGATTATTTGTTGATTTGGGGGTAATTGTTTATCCAAAGTTAAAGAGTTGGGGGTGTGGTAGTTTTCCAAATGCTGAGATTTGGGGGTGTTTTGCAAATATGCTTGTTTAAGGGGTAACCCAAAATGTTATTGGAAGTAACTCCTCAATGCATCACTGATGTAGCATGATTAGTCTCTAGAAAGTTAAACATGCACATAGAGCCATTTGGTCTAGTATATGTAACAGGATACATAGTATATTCTCAACAATGGTGGAAATTCTCTTTCCAGTTTCAACACAAAAGCAACAACAATCCTATTGAGGCACTGGATATGGACATTTCCTTAACTATCCAAACCCGGCCAATAGTAAACACAAACCCTGTATGAAAAACACACAAATGTTGCTAAAATCCCCTCAATTGTGAATCTGAGAACTTATCACAGGGAAATCCTGAGGAGTCATCCATGCGTACTTAAATGCTATACTAGCTCCTCTACCCAAAGGCCTTCCACTGTGAACGATGCATCGCTCTTCATCCAGCGGTCTGATTGCCCTTGGATCGACTGTTTCGACGCTGCTTAAGCCATAACATCTCATGATTACCTTTGATTGAATGCACTTGCCATTGTTGCTCACTAGCACTTTGTATTCTGGTTTCCCTTCGATGATTCCTCCGGTTTTCACTTGTCGAACTGTTATGTCTGATTTGCTGCACGGTGCTGCCCAACCTGTGTCATACATGTAATCATCAGTTTTCAATATAATAATCATATGTAGTGCTATTGTTGCATATATATCCCCTGAAAAAGTTATATCGTTGCTGATGGACCTCCTGGGTGAAATCTATTGTTGAAAATAGACCCCTGAAAAGGCTAAAAAAAAAAAAAAAAAAAAAAAATTCACTCGGAGGTCTATCTGCAACAATAGAACTACAAGGGTATTAAGTCTATCTGCAACAATAGAAATACACGGGTATTAAGTTCAATTTGGCGATAGCACAGGAGATCAATCTGCAAAAACCCGTTTTAGTGTAGTAACCATACATGGTGTATTTGAGAGTTAATATATGGCTCTATTTAAGAACCATAATTTGTACATAGAAATTAATCTCAAAGAAACTGAAATGGAGGGGGTCAAACTGTGCTTTTGATATCTTAGGGGGGATTTTGTATGGATTCTGAAAACTTTAGGGGATTTTATGTAGTCAAGCATAAATAGAGAGAAGATATGGAGGAAGGCTCACCTTTGTTTAGGATGATGGAGAGGACAGTGAGAGCAGAGAAGAGCTTGAGAAAGGCTGCCATTGTTTATCTCCTATTCTTTTCTTGGCTCTTGGAGTGCTGGAGATAAGCCTTATTTATAGAGTGGATTGGATCTCTCATTAGAGAAGAGATTAGGGTTTAACCTCCTATTTTGAAGTGTAGTGAGGTTTGGTAACTTTTTGGTTTGTGTTCCCATTTGGAGTATGATATTTAATAATGTATGTATAGTGCATGCATAGTTGGATTCATACGGTTTGAAATTGGTTGGCATCACTAGGCAATCACATGGCATGTCACCAAGATATGCTCCTCTCTCTTCCCCTTCCAGAGTTTTGATAGTTTAATGCATGTGGGGAGTGGAGGAGCCCACGTATAGACAAAAAAATAATGTTAGAGGCAAACCACCCACCACAACCCCAACCACACTCCCCCCTCTCATTGCTACAGTAAACCGGGCCCCACATAGGATTTTAAATTTTTTAAAATCTCATGTGGGGCCCAGTTTACTGTAGCAATGAGAGGGGGAGTGTGGTTGGGGTTGTGGTGGGTGGTGTGCCCCTAACACCACTCTAGACAAAAATGAGTAGGGCCTATCAAAGTTTTTCTTCAAAGCCTTAATCAAAGGAAAGAAAAGAATTCATCGTCAATTCTAAATTAGTGCAATAAACATGTAAAATCAATGTAAACCAAAAAATATAAGTTCAAGCATTGAAACTAACGGAGCAAACAAAATATCATATCGGTGCGAACGTTACATAAAACAATACAATCAACTCTAAGATTGATAGTTGGACACGTGTCACTTTCTTCTTATTATAAGGAACATATATATGATTCTTTTTCCTCCCACTCGAAATTGAACCCAAAACTATGAGAACCATTTTGAAACCTCCCAATAGTCCGAGTCACCCCGCGGTGGATGATTCTCTTTCCTTAATCAAAGGAGCGAAGCATGAGCAAAATCTATAATGATATGAGATTAAGTTAATTCAATAGTTTGTGTTGCACCTTTTATGATTAATGTCATGGACCAAGGACAAATAGTCAATATCTTGCTTATAAACAAAGGGTTGTTGCTATCCAATCCATGGGGCAATATGTAGCAGTAGCCGACAGAGCGCATCATGTGCCCCATGTGAGTAGCGGCCCTTTGGTAGCCCCCTCACGAGTATTTTTATTCAGAAGCAAAGCATACGTGTTGCATTAATTAGTTGTTTTGGGCCCCATCTAGTTGTTTTGGGCCCCATCCTACGGAAGTTTTCTTCCGTCCAAATTGTAGCACTAATCCTTCATATCTTCAGTACAAGTCAAAGGTAGTTTTTCTTTTCTTTGAATCAATGAGGTACATAACCGTTGACTTCATATAGTAAGGAAAATTTCTCAAAACATGTTGGCAGCTTGCTTTTAGATATGCCATTTATCTCATTATACGCCATGCATTGTTGACTTGAGGGTTGAGTATCCATTCTCAAATGCAAATTCATTTGTATCGGGTCGATTGGAGTAGGATACTTAGCATCTACTTTCGATATTGCTAGAAAAAGGAAGAGTAAATTTCACAAAACTATTAAGAAGTATTTAGAGTTTTGGTGCAAAAAAACTTATCGCTAACTACATGTGTAGTTTTATGAATGTCTAAAAATCCATGATGGTTATCCTGCAGGGACGTAAAGTTTCACGATGGATTAGGGCGTTTGATTGAAGTGGTTCTGAGGCCTGTAGGACTGATTTCTCTTCTATCCAAATTGTGGAATCTCTGTTGTGCGTGACGGAAGCCAAAACCAAACCGATGTGCTTCGAGGAACCAAAACAAACGCCGAGATAAAGGCCAACCAAATCAAAATAATAGCACAAAACACAAACAACGAATTTTAACGTGGTTCGGCAAGTTGCCTACGTCCACGGGGCAAGAAAGGGGATGAGTTTTTCACTATAGAGAAGGAGAGTACTGTAGGCATCGAAAATTGCCCATAGGTCTCCACGAACGGCTCAGTGCTAACGTCACTATCCAAGTCGTAGAAGCTTAATCAACGTCGACGAATGATTGAAGTGAATCGACGCACTACATGAAACAACGGAGTTTCGGAATAATGAGGATACGGACTGATCGGGAGCCCCGCGACGTTTACAAAAGGCGCAATGCCCATCGTGTCTCATTTATGCTACAGATGATCCAATCATTGGAGCTTATAGAACTCCTCGTCGGCTTTCCAACGCACTTTGAATCACTTAAATCCAAGTTCGGATGAAGAAGTTACGGAGGAAATGGACAAGTGCGCAAAACGGACTGTTTCAGCCTAAGCTGAGACACCCAAGGGTGTCTCCACCCGGACAAGGGTGTCTTCACCCGGACAAGGGTGTCTCCACCCGAACAAGGGTGTCTCCACCCGGGCAAGGGTGTCTCCACCCGAACAAAGGTGTCTCCACCCGGGCAAGGGTGTCTCCACCCGAACAAAGGTGTCTCCACCCGAACTTCCTGGAGCCTATAAATACAGCCCCAGGGCCTTTATTTTTCTGGATCTGGAATTTTGGAGAATTGGCGAAGCCCTGCCGAATTGAGGAGTGAAGATCCACAAGTTTCAGAGGGGAGGAGGAGAGATCAGATCGAGTTCGTCGGCATAAAGAAGAGGAAC
>BQKN01000064.1:236350-258213 GCA_022839385.1 Asparagus kiusianus
AGATCTGATCGACGGTGGTCCACGGATATCAACATCCCCGTCACAGGTCAAGATCCCACGCAAGCAGAAGACTGATAAGCGATCTCTGCGCTGTTTGAAGAGAATTGTAATTTTGTATTCATTGTGTAAAAGTCTTATAAAAAGACTAATTTTTGTTTTCGTTATAAACATCTGAAGTTTGTAATGAACACGGCAATGAGTCAAACAATTTTCTCCGTAAACAAGTACAAACTGAGATTACAGATCGCTCAAACCAATCAACTAATCTCACCAACAAAACTCTCAATTTCTCAAACAATAACCCTAACTAATAGCTTAGAAAGATCTCTCTTTTATGTGTTCAAATATCCCAAAAACAATTTCCAATCAAAGACCAAAGAAACACTAAAACGTGTGTTTGTATTTATAGCAAACATCAATCCCAAACAGAATAGGAAACCAAACTCAGGCCAAAACCCGACCCGCGGTCGACCGTCGCGCCAGTCACGGTCGACCGTGGCCAACGACAGAACCCAAAAAACACTTACAGGGTCTCACGGTCGACCGCCGTGCCAGTCGACGCGGTCGACCGTCAAAAGTTCAGAGACTTTCCTGTTCCTTGTGCACGTCCGCGATCGACCGCCGTGCCACCCACGGTCGACCGCGCAACTTCCAAATTGATCGTCTCCAATTTTCTAAACCTCGTTGTTTCCTCTTCAATTCTCTACCTCGACGAAGTTTTCCCAAAACTGAGCCGACACCAACCAAAATAAATATCTCACTTATTACATCTAGTATGAAATGGAACAAAACCACAACAACGGACTCAATCCATAACAAGTCGAGACCCAAATGAGAATGTGATCACTCTCCAAACGTCGGTATCGAGTCATCAAACCGGCTGCATCATAAATGACTACCTACGTATTCTCTTGCCTAAGTAATTAAGCTTTCACGTAGTTCACCCAATGGCCTCCAAAGGCCCTCAATCCAATAGAAGAGATCTCAACTCTTCACCAACATCACCAACGAGTATGTGGCTGATAGCACTCTCAATAGCCCCAAAATAAAACAAACCAAACACCTCCACCTGAGGTGAACCAACGTCCATATCCAAATCCTAACTATGTCCACCGGTTACACTCGAATCCAAAACCAACTCATCATCTGCATCTAAATCCAAATGATCCCCAAACTATATCACCTCAGCTGGAATCCCAAATGATGTAGTATAATCTAGAGTATGTGGAGTAATCTCCACCCAACGTGGAGTAGCATCACCCTCCACCCGCTACGATATCCTAACGATCTGATCAACACTCTCCACCTGCTGAGAGTCAAATGTGACATTCCTGCTCAGAACAAAATCAGAAGCTCCCAACTGATAACCAAACGAGCCTCTGAATCCCAAATGTGTAATCAGATCAAATCTCACATCCTTGATGTGACCAAATACTGAGTAAGTAAACATCCAACGCAACTCAAAATCTGAAGCAGCTCCACCAGATCCTAAATCTCCAAACGTAGCAGTCGGCAACCTATGACTAAGATGACCCAAACATGTCGAAGCCTCAATACCAGAATCAATGCTCAACATCAAACGCCGATCCTCCTCCAGAAAGGAACGACCAATCAAAAATGTCATTTCATCTCGTTGCTCCAATGTTTCCCCTCCAATAAAGTGTCTTAAACTGCCGTGAGCTCGGCACGAATACAGAAACAGATCCCTTTTGTACTTCTCACTAAAATCAGAACGTAGTACCTTTATCCATCTGTCTTTCTTACACTTATTCCACATGTTGTAGACTACTAGGACTTCACTCAAATGGGACTTGGTCGCAATCCAAACATGCCTAAAACAGTCGTCAACAAAGGAAACCAAATATCGATTACCTTCCAACGATATCTCCTTGGAAGGCCCCCAAATACCTGAATGAATACCACCTAGAAGACCCCTCAATCGATGGATAGAAGTGCCAAACTCTACCTCGGTCTCTTTGCTCATACCAACGTGCTCAAACGACTTCATTATGCAGGTCAAGGCACTTCTCAATAATCCAATGCATCGTATCAACAATCAAATATCACAGCCTTAAATCCTTCTTTCTCAGCCATAATTCTCAAAACCTTCTTTCTCAGCCATAATTCTCAAAACACCAACAAACCAATACGAAACAAACGAAGAATAGATCCAAACTGATAAAGGAGAGATTTTTATCTCTAATTGAAATCCTAGCAAGAGTCTCCGAAAGATCTCACCCCATACGACGAAAACGAGATCCATAAATAGGAAAAATCCCATATTTATCACCAATCGAAGCTCTAGACAAACTTCCAAAGCGATCTACTCCTCCAATTAGCCCAAGCGTAGCCCGAGCTCTAATACCACTTGCCGTGCGCGGCGGAAGCCAAAACCAAACCGATGTGTTCGAGGAACCAAAACAAACGCCAAGATAAAGGCCAACCAAATCAAAATAACAACACAAAACACAAACAACCAATTTTAACGTGGTTCGAAAAATTACCTACGTCCACGGGGCAAGAAAGGGGATGAGTTTTTTACTATAGAGAAGGAGAGTACAAACTGAGATTACAGATCGCTCAAACCAATCAACTAATCTCACCAACAAAGCTCTCAATATCTCAAACAATAACCCTAACCAATAGCTCAGAAAGATCTCTCTTTTCTGTGCTCCAATATCCCCAAAACAATTCACAATCAAAACCCAAAGAAACCATAAAACGTGTGTTTTTATTTATAGCAAACACCAATCCCAAACAGAACAGGAAACCAAGTCCAAGCACAGACCCGACCCGCGTCGACCGTCGCACTAGTCGCGGTCGACCGTGGCCAACGACAGAACACAAAAAACACTTACAGGGTCTCACGGTCGACCGTCGCGCCAGTCAACGCGGTCGACCTCCAAAAGTCTAGAGACTTTCTTGTTCCTTGTGCACGTCCGCGGTCGACCGCCGTGCCACCCGCGGTCGACCGCGCACCTTCCAAATTGTTCCGTCTCCAATTTTTTGAACACCGTTGTTTCCGCTTCAATCACTTCATCATATATCAAGTGGAAGTCAAAGGTTGTTTTTCGCTTCTTTGAATCAACAAGGTACATAACCATCAACCACTTTACATATAAATAACAACTTCTCTAAACATGTTGGCAGCTTGCATTTAGATATGTCATTTATCTCGTCTTGATTGAAGAACATGTTGCCCTACTGATACTCCAGAGATTTGTTGACTTCATTTCTCAAATGCAGATTCGTTGGTAGAGAGTAGAATGAGTCCGATATTGTATCAACTTTCCTTATTCCAGATTGTTTTTTTAAAGATAAAAATAGGGGGAGGAGCCTATTCAAAATATATTAATATAAATACACTCAGTCTATGATTATATAATGCAAATGGAATATGACCTTTGAAAACTTTATCTGTAAGTGAACGAGGAGAGGACCTTGTCGTCACTTGTTACACAAAACAGAGAAGTTTGTTGAGTTCATATCCCTAAACGCCACATAATTGCTGAAAATAAAAAGGAGTTACAAAGTGACACCCATCTTACAAAGTTCATTCACGTCTTAAAACAAAACATAAACAAACTAGATAAACAAAACAACAGATGAGATTTATGACAGTCAGAAGTTCGCTCCTACTACATCTTCTTCCTCGCTTGACACAGCATAGAAGTGATAATCTCGGAATGCACCAAGGGCGTTCTCTGAATCCACAAAAAACAATCTTCGAATCCACTAAGAACATCGAATCCACGAAGATAATATCGAAAAGAGAAATTTTATTGATCAAAAGTTATTATTCACCTTTGGGGTTACATAACTCTTCTTAAATAAAAAAACAAATAAGACTCCTAGTAAGATTAGAATTACAAAGAAATAGAAAGTATCAAATTCTATCCTGAAAAGACTCCATATAATAGAGGTAACAAATCATGAATCAAAATTAAATTTGTTTCCTAATCTAATTGGACTCTAATATTAAATTTATTTCCTAATCTAAATAGACTCTAATTTTATTACTAAAAATAAACTAGAAACTGATTATTTTCGGATTTTAGTCAAAACTGGGTATTACTGATGAGATTTTAAAAATCTGACAATCTGTTTGGCTTCGTCTCGTCGAGATAGGCGATTTACATATATAATATGTTAGAATTCGCCTTCCGGATTGAAAAATATGACTGTTTCTTTACGGAAGTCAATAATACGTGTAGCTCGTGATTCTTCGAATCCTCCATGAAATTGTCCGTTAAGCGTCCTACACCAGTCTCCCCTTGTTGAAAGAAGCTCGATCCGGAGCTTATATTTGTTAGAATAATAGCTTTATTGATAAATAATTTTCTTCTTTTGCAACGATCAACATCCGCCTTATATTTAGTATTGACTTTCTCCATTTGTTCTCTTACCTCCTTTGCTAGGACTTCTTTTGTATCAAACTTGTGTATGAATCTTTTCCATAATATGTGTATGTAATTGGCATCATGTGACTCTATAGTCGACATGAAAAACTCCTCCAAATATTTTCCTTGTTGCTTCCCGTATTCTAGTGTCAATAATATCATCTCAACATTATTGAAATTATCAATGACTATTGCTTCCAAAAAATAATTTTCTTCCTCATACTTCATACACAATTCTTTCATCTCCTTTATCTCAAGCTCTCTACCAAGAAATGCACACATACCATCAATTGTCTCGCTCTCTATTTTATCATTGTCCTCCATCGGGACAATATCAATATGTGTAACATCACTCACAATATCACGTAGAATATTCATCTTCATTAACATATCATCATTAACATTAGGAACCTCAGGATGAATCTTGATGGTGGCAATATCTTCCTTTCTGGGGGTGAGCTTCTTGTTGTTTGCCACTAGAGAAGCATTCTCCTTAGCAATCTCTGTCTTAAATGCCTTCGGTTCTAGGATTAACATAATTGATGAAGTTTTTATTAGTTCTTCCTCGATGCTCTTCACAAATCCAGACTCTTTCTTAGAGATGAATTGAGGTTTCTTAATTTTTCCATAATCATAACTAGTTTGATGACTCTCTAAAATCATCCATGATAAAGGTCGTATGTTGTTCTGCTCAAGTTCTCGCTCCACCTTCTTCGCTAGATGGACCATAGCGGTTAAGGTAAAAGAATCTTTTAAAGACACATAGCATTGCTTGTAGTTAGAAGGTAAGAAACAGTCTCTCAATAATTTCTTCATCTTTGTCCACGTTCGAACCGGATTCTTCCCTTGATGGTATCGATTTATTAGTACTTCATCCCACCATACAGATGCTTTTTCTTTAAGCCTATAGGCCACTAATTTAACTTTCCAATCTTCTGAGATTATCTCATACTCAAAATACTTATCCACTTTATAAATCCAATCAAGAAAATCATCAGCATGAAGCTTTCCGTTGAAGAATGTATTTTTAATCTTCTATTGTCATAATTGTCATGTCTTTGGTGGTCTCTGCGATCATAACCGCGACGTGAGGCTTCATAGTCATCACTATTGAATTCATCATGTGGAGTCGGATCATGTCATTGGTGACCATCAACTCAATTTCAAACTCCTCTCGTGTTCAAATGCTTCACTATCGATGCAAGTCGTTCTATGACAGTCTTCATCTGATTAACATCGGTCTTCAGCACGTCAAACTCAGTTCGAGAAAAAGGGTCTTCATCACCTGCCATCGAATTGGAGGAATAAAGCCTTGATACTAATTAACGCATTATGGAAGTGATAGCCTCGAAATCCACCAAGGGCGTTCTCTGAATCCACAAAGAACAATCTTTGAATCCGTGAAGAACTTTGAATCCACGAAGAAAATATCGAAAAGAGAAATTTTATTGATCAAAAGTTATTATTCACCTTTGGGGTTACATAACTCTTCTTAAATAAAAAAACAAATAAGACTCCTAGTAAGACTAGAATTATAAAGAAATAGAAAATATCAAATTCTATCCTGAAAAGACTCCCTATAATAGAGAGAACAAATCATGAATCAAAATTGAATTTGTTTCCTAATCTAATTGGACTCTAATATTAAATTTATTTCCTAATCTAAATAGACTCCAATTTTATTACTAAAAATAAACTAGAAGCTGATTATTTTTGGATTTCAGCCAAAACTGGGTATTACTGATGAGATTTTAAAAAGTCTGATAATCTGGTTGGCTCTGTCTCGTCGAGATAGGCGATTTTCATATATAAAATGTTAGAATTCGCCTTCCGGATTGAAAAATATGACTGTTTCTTTACAGAAGTCAATAATACGTGTAGCTCGTGATTCTCCAAATACTCCATGAAATTGTCCGTTAAGTATCCTACATCATCGCTCCGCAACAGAGCTTCGATCCCCTGTTCCTTAGCCACCCTTTTAACCGCTTATTCTACATTGCTTGAAGGAGAAAGAGTAAATTTCAGAGAACAATTATGATGTATTAAAGGTTTTGTAGAGAAAAAGTATGTCATAAACTACTTTTATTAAAAAAATACTGCAAATTGTAAATCACCATATTAATATCATATATATCAGAAAGTTTTATGGTTGTTTTATGGTCGTACGTATATGAAAGTTTGTGATAGTTATTAGACAAGTGAATTAAGTTCATGATGTTTCACAGTTTCTCTGAAAATTCATGCTACTCGCACAGAAAATAAATAAAATTTGAATGATATTCAATAGATAAGTAGCTTTTTGGAAGTTTGTGGTATTTGTCTCTTAAGAGAAAGTAGTTTGCGATAGGTTTTGCAAAAGTACTAATACTTTTTGTTAGTTTTCTGAAATTTAAAGCAGCTTACTTTGAACCTATCATTCACCTCAACATAATTCAGAAACGATAACTTACTGCTCCTTGAAAATTGTTACCTGCTTCAGATCTGTGATTTAACAATCTTTTGGGCAGTATTCATGTAGAGTTTTGATATCGTCGCTGTTTGGCTTAGAAGCCTGAATCTTCAGTCCTCGTTTCTCTCTTGTGCACCACTAGGACAAGAGGGGAGCTCACCACACTTCTTCTCTTTGATCACTCACAAAGGGTGAAGGGATCGCACAAAGTGATGGACGGGAAAAGCTCACAGAAGGGGAGAGGATCGCACAAAGCTCTCAGAGAACGAAGCCACAATTTTTTTTCTTCTATCTCATTCTGAGAACAAAGACATCTGTCTTTTATAAAGGGGGCAGCCGACTTAAGTTAAGCAGCAGGGAGAAAGAGAATATTAGAGATGGGCTAGGCCAAATGAGATGGGGAACTGGGCCTTTTGGTAACGGGCCAGAATTTGGGCCAACAAAGTAGCAACAATCTCCGCCTTTGGCCTAAGGTAGTGCACAGAGGAAAAATACGGAACTGCAAGACTCATCATCACCAAACCATTACTTATATGATCACAAAGAAGATACAAGCAATGGAAGAGAATACACAAAGTAAACTCAGATCACACAAATCGGGGCAAGATCACCAAGCATGCCAAGTCCACAAAGGACCGAACTCTACCAAACGATCATCGAATTCAAAGGGAAAAAATCACAAAGCTACTAACAAGCAAAAGCAAGTTAATAGGCCATAATGATAAAGGCAACACACAGAGCAAAGTGGAAAAAATTACGCAAAGTCAAAATTCAAGATTCTTTGACACGAGATAAATTTTACAGCAGACAAACACTTAGTACCCATGTCAGCCGGATTAAATTCTGAGTAAATTTTCTCTAACTTGACAATACCCTTTTTAACTATATCTTAAAAGACATTTTAAGGCATACCAGGATATAACATACATCTACTCAAGCAACTAACCGCACATGCAATGTCAGACCTAGTACTAACTATAAGATACATGACCGATCTTATAGCATTCGAATATGTTACCTTCTTCATATCATTTATTTTAGTTTTAGTCTTGGGGGACTGATCCTTACTTAACACAAAATGGGAAGCAAGAGGCACATTCACAGATTTGGCATCAGACATAGCGAATTTACTCAAAAGTTTTTCAACATATGAACTTTGGTTTAAAACTAGAGTAGATTTGTTTTTGTTCCTAATAATATTCATGCCTAGGATTCTTATAGCATAGCCTAAGTCTTTCATGTCAAAATTTTCACAAAGACAATTTTGAACATGCTCAATAGACTTCAAACAAGGACTAACAATCAACATGTCATCCACATAAATTAAAAGAAATATAGGCACAGAGTCTATATTCTTATAAGACAGGCCATGATCAGCAGAACTCCTTTTAAACTTTAAAGATTGCATGTATTTATCAAATCTAATATTCCATTGCCTAGGTGATTTTTTTAAACCATACAAAGCCTTTTTTAACAAACAAACATGATCAGACAATTTAGGGTCCACAAAGCCCTCAGATTGGTACATATAAATATTTTTATCAAGATCACCATGCAAGAAAGCAGTAGTTATATTTATTTGTTTTAATTCTCAATTAAAATGAGCAACTAAAGCAAGCATAATTCTAACAGTAGTGAATTTGACAACAGGAGCAAAAATTTCAGCATAATCAATTCCCTCCTTTTGAGTAAATCACTTAGCTACTAACCTAGCCTTAAACCTAACACTTTCAGATTCTTGTTTCACCTTAAACAACCACTTACGGTCCACTACAGAACAACTAGTAGGTTTAGGAAAAATTTTCACGTTTGGTTAATTCTTAGGGATTCTATCTCACTCTTTATAGCACTAATCCATTCTTCAGAATATTTTGACCTTAATGCTTCTCTATAAGTCTTAGGTTCATTGCACTCAAGGGATTCAAACACATTAAAGGCAAACTTAGACATATTACAATCAGTCAAATTGTAATATCTATACCTTTCAGGTTTTCTATTGGTTCTTTTATTTCTATCCCTAGTGAGTTGATAATTATTCAAATCATGCATGTTATCTATTTCCTGCATATCATGCTCCACCTCATTAAGAATAATTGTAGGCGTTGAAAATTGCCTATAGGTCTTCACAAACAGCTTGAAGCTAAGAGAAGATGATGAACGTCACTATCCAAGTCACAGAAGCTTGATTGACGTCGACGAAAGCTTGAAGTGAATCGACGAACTATGTGAAGCAACGGAGTTTCAGAATAATGAGGATACGAACTGATCGGGAGCCTCACATCACTTACAAAAAGGCAAAATGCCCTTCATGTCTCATTTATTCCATAGATGATCCAATCATGGGAGCTTGTAGATCTCCTCGTCGGCTTTCCAACGCATCTTGAATCATGTAAATCCGAGTTCGGATGAGGAAAATACGACGAATGCAAAACAGAGCGCAAAACACTAGTCTCAGCCTAAGCTAAGACACCCCGAGGTGTCTCGGCCCAACTGAGACACCCCAAGGTGTTTTGGTTTGGGCCAAGACACCCAAGGGTGTCTCGGCCAAGCCGGGACACCCACGAGTGTCTCAGCTCAGGCCGAGACACCCGAGGGTGTCCTGGGGCCCTAAAATATAGTTTTTTTGGTTGTTATGCAGTTTTAACTGCCTGGATTCCCCAGAGCCTATAAATACAGCCCCAGGGCCTTTATTTTTTCAGGGCTGGAATTCTCGAGCATTAGCGAAGCCCTGCCGGACTGAAGACTGAAAGTGCACGAATTTCAGAGAGGATGAGAGATCGGATCGAGTTCGTCGGCATAAAGAAGAGGAGCTCGTCAGATCTGTAGTTCTCATGTTCGTCCCTTAAGATTATCCTGTTGTGGTGATCTTAAGAAGAGCAATTATCTCGTTATTGCCGAGATAAGCGCTACGGTTTCTTGATTCCTTCACGAATCAACGAAACTCTACCCAATTTTTCAGCAATCAGATCTGATCGACGGTGGTCCACGGATATCAACATCCCCATCACAGGCCAAGATCTCTGCGCAAGCAGAAGACCGATAGACGATCTCTGCGCTGTTTGAAGAGAATTGTACTTTTGTTTTTGTTTTCATTGTGTAAAGGTCTTATAAAAAGACTAATTTTTGTTTTCGTTGTAAACGTCTGAAGTTTGTAATGAATCCCGCAATGAAACAATCAATTTTCTACGCAAACAAGCTGGCGACCACAATGGGAGCCAACAGCTTCGCTGCCGAAGCTGTCGTGCCCAGCCGATGAATAAGATCCCGATGCTCGAAGAGGTCGAATACGAATTCGACCAGCAGAAATTCGAGAAATATATTTCCTCCTCCTCCTCCAGATCTGCTCCTCCTCATAAGCGCAGGAAGATTTCCTCCTCCCATAAGATCCGTCGGTCTCCAGATCTGAAGACCCAAGAAGTCGATCTCCCCGTCGTTGCTTCTACAGTTGCACCTTGCAATGATCCGTCGTCATCCAATGAGACCAGATCTGCAGATCTGAACTCCTTCGCGATCAAGGAGCCGACTGCTGAAGATGTGCCAACTCTATCAAAGAGAGCACGTCAAAGGAAACGCTAACGTCTTGCGCGCCAATTCGCTAAGGCTTTGGATAAAGTGGATGGACTCCGTTACCAAGCAGATCTGGAGTTCAGAAAGTGCCAAGTGGCTAATCTATCGCCACGACTAGCATCGGGATCCTCCTCCCAACCTCTGATTAACGAATGGGTTCGTGTCAAACGAACCCGCGCTACTCTCGAGGAGCGAATCCAGAAGTGCCGCGCCTTGCTTGTGCATGCCCGGACCCTTGCGCGAAAACCACCGGGAATGCAAAAGGAAGAGGCAGTTAAGAGATCATCAAGATCCAAACAAGTTTGGATGCCAAAAGCCAAATCAGCACCTAAGGCAAAAACAAACAGAACTATCGTTAAGCTTTTGTCAACTTCAGATCCCGAACCTCTGGTAAAGCCCCACCACAACGTGGATTTCCCTAAGTTTAGGATTCCTCTGAAGGATCGCCTCGGTTCTTTACCTGAATATCGAGGCAAAGCACCTGTTAAGGAACGTTTGGGACCATTGAAGGAACCCCGAGTAAACATCCAAACTGGGGGTCATACGCGACCTCCTAACAAGTTGATTTCTGTAACGGCCCGCTTGGGGGTGCGTGCAGAGAACCAGGAGCCCGTTAAGGTTTTACCCTCATAAAGGTGTGATTTCAAACGTGTGACTCCTGCAGACGCCAACAAGGTAATGTTTACTCAGAGGAAAATGCGTCAGACAGATGAACGCGTTATACCTGAGAATTCATGTAAACAGCCGATAAGTTGCTCTGACCGCAATGTCGATGAGTTGTACCATCGGGCTAGGGGTACAAATAAATATCGAAAGAGAAGTACCCGGGAAGCGGACTCTCACTGTCCGTGTACCAAAATTATCAGGGCAGTATTATCAGCGTGTAGCTGCCCCAGGACCGCTCCACAGAGGGTCTCGGTATTCGAGAGGATCTCCAATAGAACGACCAAGTCCAAACCAAAGCGTTTCCACAAGAAAAGACCAGTTGCGCAAGATGATGAACTTCTAGAAGTTACAGTTAATATGGCTGATAAGGGGAAGTCAACGCGAAGCTTCAGTCCTCATCATTTTTCGGACATATCCCAACGTATAACTCGGTTACGGTCGGGAACTATTAGACAAAGGGACTATGAGAGGATGAATCAAGGATTATCCTCGGATGATGAAGCATCAGATGTCAACTCTGCAGTCGCTTCTGACAAAACGGTATCCAGTCCAGGTCAATCCCGCGAAGTGTTGATGATTAGCACCGAGGAAGTCACCAAGATGGTCGAAGATGCTCTAGCCAAGCAGAAGCAAACCTTCAAGATCGAGATGGAAATGGCTATGCAGGAGATGAGACAAATGCACGACTAACAAATCTGAGCTTTGTCGAATCAGATAGGTGAATCCAACCATCGTAACAATGCTAATCAAGCAGATAGCGATTCAGATGTGGATGAACACCTTAAGGCTGATGACCCTCCCGTTGACCAGAACACTGGGGGTGGTCCCATCGATGATGACAACACTGGGGTTGGCCCCGTTATTCCTTTCAGGAATCATCCAAGATCTGATACAGACGAGGACGAGAAAATAAAGGACCTCGAGAGCAAAATCAACGCGTTGATGTCTGCTCAGGGGATAAAAAGGATCGGTATTCCGTCTCCCTACCCAAAAAAGTGGGATTCGATCCCGTATCCGGTAAAGTTCAACCTGATCAACTTCACACCGTTCGACGGGAAGGGTTCGCCCACTCATCATCTGATCTACTTCAAGTCCCACTTGGGTATGATCTTCGGTAATGAAGCATTGATGGTTCGGTTATTCGTTAGCACCCTTCACGGGCCTGCCTTCGATTGGTACCGGCGTCTCAAACCTCGAAGCATCAATAGCTGGGAGGACCTGGAGAGCATGTTCCTCGCTCATTTCTTCGATGATGACGCCAAAGTATCAATCAAGACACTCTTCGATGAGAAACAAAAGACAGAGAGTCGATGGATACCTTCATCAAACGCTTCCGCAATCAGGCAATGAACTGCAAGGATCCCGTCACGGAGGAATTCGTCTTGCAGACCTGTCATAAAACTTGTCCATTGACATCTTGGATGTTATGGGAATAGAACCACTCAATACCTGGAAAGAGTTGAAGGTACGCGGAGAGCAGGCTGAACGCTTCCTCAGAAGGAGGAAGGTCGAAAGAAGCCAACCGATGGCTAACCCTCTGAATCCGAGTCTTATTTCCCATGATGAAGGGAAGGCACCTACAACAGTTGTTGACGTTAATCAGACGTCGCAACAGCAACCCTGAAGATAGCAGAAGACTTCGGATTCGAGGCTCTAAAAAGAGTACTCATTCAAGGACGAAGACGTTCCAGCCATCTTCGAGACACTTCTCGAAAACAACAAGATCAAGCTGCCACCAATCGCGAATCAGGTGGAAGCTGACAATACTACGGATCCGAAGTACTGCATGTACCACAGGAGAATCCTTTATCCCACCAAGGCTTGCTTTACTTTAAAGAATAGCATCCAGACCTTGGTTGAAGCCGGCATCATAACGCTGGGATAAGCCGGATGAGAATGGCAAGACTCCGATAAGTATACGAGTATAATCTGCTTCTTAAGACTCCGACAAGTATACGAGTATAAACTGCTTCTTAAGACTCCGACAAGTATATGAGTATAAACTGCTTCTTAAGACTCCGACAAGTATAAGAGTATAAACTGCTCCTTCTGACACTCCGAAGAGTATACGAGTATAAACTGCTCCTCGATACTCTAATAGGTATATGAGTCTAAACAGTTTTCTATTGTTGATGGGAAGTTCCTGAAGAATTTTTATATGTAATATTCTTAAGGATAACCCGGTCGTATAACTGAGTACAATATCAGACCTCCACAAAGGAAGCTGGGGGTGGATGATTCATATGACGGGAAGTTCCCAGAAGAATGCTACATATAATTTTCTTAGGGATAACCCGATCATTACGAACAAAGTGATAAACACCAAACTCCCACTGTGATTTTCGAACACTCTTTTGCTGAGATAAGATTCGATCACTTCGTTGGATCAATCTTCCCTCACAAAACTCCCACAGGTGTTTGACAATTCATAATCTTTCACCACAAAGTCCCTCACTGATCAAGCCATTTGACAGTGAATCCACTAAAATTCATTTCGGCTGAATCCACTCAAACTTCCAATACGTCTGGAATTTTAATACCCTGATCATTGATAATTGTCAAACCCTTTCGTGTTAAGCATTTGTCACTTAACACCAGAAACCCCCTTTGAGCGACTTGTACAAGTCAATACTCCCACTGTGATTTGTACTCCTACTCCCACTGTCTACATAGTCAAACATTCCTACAGTTAGGGCCACAACCAAAATCCCCTCTCGCTTCCTCCAATGAATAAGAGGTCTACTTACAAATCGAGTGATCAAACCTTCCTACAGTTAGGGTCAACTCAAACTCCCGCTTGGTCAAACCTTCCTATAGTTAGGGCCAAAACCATAATTCACTCTCGATAAACGAGGAATTCACTTTTAGTTCGGTAATCAAACCTTCCGACAGTTAGGATTATCCGAATCTTTCGATTCTCAGAGTGGAGATCCCACTCCTAGTTTCACTCTTCAGATTCTCAATGTAGAGATCCCACTTTGAGTTTCCTCTACACTGGAGATAGAATATAAAATTCTTCCTCTTCGGTTTCGGGAGATAGAATATAAAATTCTTCCTCTCCTATTTTGGGTTCGTCTTTGCCCCAAGAGAAGACACCATCCTTCAACTCCAAAATCCGTGCGTCATACGCACGGAGAATTTTATTCCGAAGCCTAAGTAGGGACAAGTCAGCGCCTAACTCGCATTGTCGGTTAGTCTTTTGCCGCAAAAAAGACAAAAGCCCACATATTCGATATTGTGGCAGGTTGTTATTCATAACACCATAATCCGTGCTTTACATGTACGGGGAATTTTGTCCCAAATCCTAAGTAGGAATAAGTCAATGCCTAACATGCGTTGCCGGTTTAGTCTTTCACCGATTGAAGAAGATACCAGAATTTCAGTCTAGGGAATTTTATCCCGAAGCCTAAGTAGGGATAAGTTAGTGTCTAACACACGTTGCCGGTTAGTCTTTTACCGTAAAAAAGACAAAAGCCCATATATTCAATATTGTGGAAGGTTGTTATTCATAACGCCAAAATCCGCGCCTTACACGCGCGGGGAATTTTATCCCGAATCTTAAGAAGGGATAAGTCAGCGCCTAATACGCGTTGCCGGTTAGTCCTTAACCGTAAAAAGGAAAAAAGCCTACATATTCGACATTGTGAAAGGTTGTTATTAATAACGCCAAAATCCGTGCTTTACACGTACGGGGAATTTTATCCCTAAGCCTAAGCAGGGATAAGCCTATGCCTAACATGCGTTATCGGTTTAGTCTTTTATCGATTGAAGAAGACATTAGAAATCCGAATCTGTGGAATTTTATCCTGAATCCTAAGTAAGGATGAGTCAACGCCTAACACGCGTTGTCGGGTAGTCTATTCCCGTGACAAAGACAAAGTCTACGTATTCAATATCGTAGCAACAAGTCTAAGGGAGTTCATTCCTTTAGTTCAACATCACATGCGGAACGGACTTAAAACAATTCGCATGTAAGCCCGATTCAAATGGTAATCGGTAAGAGCATGTCAAATCCGTTGAGGGCTGAGGATTTGCCAAAAATCCTAAGTCAACGTCTGATACACGTCGCTGTTTAGTCTTTTCACAGGAGAAAGACGAAGTCTACGTATTCAATATCGTAGCACTAAAAGGGTTAACTCTTTTAGCTTAACGTCACATGTGGAATGGACTTAAATAATCCGCATGCTAGCCCGACTCAAACGGTAGTCGGTAAAGGCTCATCAAACCCGTTGATGGCTAAAAATTTGTCAAAAATTCTATAAATTCGAGTCATTGACGTACCAGCTCCGTTAGTCGATCTCGTGATTCGTGTATCTAACAACATCAAGATAAGATCCACACATACAGATGAATCAGCTTTAACAGTTGGTCATGCAGCCCCGACACTTGAGACCGTCATGCTCCAATACCTTAAGAGCTTAAACTGTGTATACTCCAACAAACGTACGAGTATAAACTGTATCGACGCCAAGCGATCCGAAACTCTAGGTCAACGCCGGTCAACGCGTAACCTTAGGTCAACGCCAGCCAACGCGTTATGATGAAAAAGTCAACGCTGAATGATCCGAAACCCTAGGTCAACACCGGTCAACGCGTAACCCTAGGTCAACGCCAGTCAACGCGTTGTGATAAAAAAGTCAACGCCTAGCGATTCAAAACCCTAAGGTCAACGCCAGTCAGCGCGTAACCATAGGTCAACGCCAGTCAACACATTGCGATAAAAAAATCAAAGCCAAGCGATTCAAAACCCTAAGGTCAACGCCGGTTAACGCGTAACCCTAGGTCAACGCCAGTCAACGCGTTATGATGAAAAAGTCAACGCCAAGCGATTCAAAACCCTAAGGTCAACGCCGGTCAACGTGTAACCCTAGGTCGACGCCAATCAACGCGTTGCGATTAAAAAGTCACCGTACGACGATCTGAAACCCTAAGTCAGCACGATGTGACGGAGATAGTCAGTTCTAAGTCAAATCAACGACACGAGCCAAACTCGACTCATCGGTTTTATATTCGAGACTTCGACGACGGCCAGACGATAAACGCAGCGCCGGAAGAACTTCAGTTATTCGTCAAAACATCGTCGAATAGACTGAAAATTAAAGGAGTCAAGAATCGAAGCTAACTGCAGGTCCTTCACGCCGACTGAAGGCTAGACCAATCACATCTAAAGTATTCCAGGCTCTTCTATAAAAGAAATAAGACTGAAATACTTTAGAGGGGGTATCTGTAGGCGTTGAAAAATACCTATAGGTCTCCACAAACAGCTTGAAGCTAAGAGAAGACGATGAACGTCACTATCCAAGTCACATAATCTTGATTGATGTCGACAAATGCTTGAAGTGAATCGATGAACTATGTGAAGCAACGGAGTTTCAGAATAACAAGGATACGAACTGATCGGGAGCCTCGCGTCGCTTACAAAAAGGCGAAATGCCCTTCGTGTCTTATTTATTCCACAGATGATCCAATCATGGGAGCCTGTAGATCTCCTCATCAGCTTTTCAACATATCTTGAATCAAGTAAATCTGAGTTCGGATGAGGAAAATACGGCGAATACAAAACGGAGCGCAAAACACCAGTCTCAGCCTAAGCTAAGACACCCCGATGTGTCTCGGCCCAACTGAGACACCCCAAGGTGTCTTGGTTTGGGCCAAGACACCCAAGGGTGTCTTGGCCCAACTGAGACACCCCAAGGTGTCTTGGTTTGGGCCAAGAAACCCAAGGGTGTCTCGGCCAAGCTGAGACACCCGAGGGTGTCCTAGGGCCCTAAAATACATTTTTTTGTTGTTATGCAGTTTTAACCATCTGGATTCCTCAGAGCCTATAAATACAGTCCCAGGGCCTTTATTTTTTTAGGACTAGAATTTTTGAGCATTGGCGAAGCCCTGCCAGACTGAAGACTGAAAGTGCACGAATTTTAGAGAGGAGGAGGAGAGATCGGATCGAGTTCGTCGACATAAAGAAGAGGAGCTCGTCAGATTTGTAGTTCTCATGTTCGTCCCTTAAGATTACCCCGTTATGGTGATCTTAAGAAGAGCAATTATCTCGCTGTTACCGAGATAAGCACTACGGTTTCTTGATTCCTTCGCGAATCAACGAAGCTCTGCCTAATTTTTCAGCAATCAGATCTGATCGATGGTGGTCTATGGATATTAACATCCCCATCACAGGCTAAGATCCCACGCAAGCAGAAGACCGATAAATGATCTCTGTGCTGTTTGAAGAGAATTGTACTTTTGTTTTATTTTCATTGTGTAAAGGTCTTATAAAAAGACTAAATTTTATTTTCGTTGTAAACGTCTGAAGTTTGTAATGAATCCCGCAATGAAACAATCAATTTTCTCTACAAACAATAATTTCATCTTGATTTTCAATAATTATATCATTCAATTTTTCTTCAGGAGGTGATTTAGGTTGATTAATAATAAGCATTTGCTCCACCTTAGTTGGATCATCAAATTTAGGAATAGGGACAAGTAAAGGAAAACAAGGAAATTCATTTTTATTAAAAACAACATCTCTACTTATCACTACCTTAAACCCCGGTTCACTCTTATTCCAAAGCCTATAACCTTTTACCCCTTCAGGGTATCCTAAGAAAACACATTTCTTAGATCTAGGTTCTAACTTATCAATCCTTTGATGCACATAGCCAGCACATCCGAAAATTCTCAAATTATTTAAATCAAGAGATTTGCCCGTGAACACAAGTTCAGGGCATTTCCCTCCTAAGGGAACAAAATGAGACCTATTAATTAAATAGGCTACAGTACAAATAACTTCTTCCTAGAACTTCTTAGAGAGCCCTCTTGTGGCTAACATAGTCCCCACCCTCTCTAAAAGAGTTCTATTCATCCTTTCAGTAACCCCATTTTGTTGGGGTGTGTAGGGAACATATTTATGCCTTTTAATACCCCAAGTAGTACACAAATCATTCAATTGTTTGTTACAAAACTCAAGACCATTGTCTGTCCTAAGAGTTTTAATTTTTTTTCCCATTTGGTTTTCAATCATAATTTTCCAGTTTTTAAATTTATCAAAAACTTCAGATTTTTGTTTCATGAGTAAAACCCAAACTTTTCTAGAATAATCAACAATTATGGAAGGAAAATATTGGTTCCCTCCATGCGTAGGCACACTAGAGGGACCCCACACATCAATATGTAAATATTCAAGTACATTAGTGCACTTAGACTGATTAGGAAAAGAAGAAATAGGAAAACTAACTCTATGTTATTTTCCTAGCACACAAGATTCACAACAAGGGATGAGGGATATTTTATCACTATCAAAATGACATCCTTTATACAAAATTTCTAATCATTTATTACTCATGTGACCTAATCTATTATGCCATAAAATAAATTTATCACCTATCACAGAGTTAACAGAATCAAGCACAGGTTCAGCATGACAAATATACAAGTTATTTTGTTTTTCAGTAGTAAAAATAACAAGAGACCTTTTCAGAATTTTCAAAACCCCTTTACCCTATTTTCCCTCTAAACCATCATTTTCTAGAGATGTACAAGAAATCAAGTTATAACGTAAATCAGGAATATGCCTAACATCCTTCAAAGTAAATACAGAACCAGAAGAAAACATAAGGCATACATCACCAGTTCCTAAAATATTATATTTCTTTTCATTTGCCATTAACACAAAGTCATTCTCTATTTTCTTGTAGTTTGAAAACAAGTTTTTAAACGGAGTCATATGAAAAGTACAACCAGAGTCTACTAACCAATCTGATTTACACAAAGAATCAGATAACACAGAGTTCAAATATGCATAATCACAAAGATTATTAATCATGAAAATTTCATCCATTTTGCCCTCACAGATAGCCATATTAGCATGATCATTTTGCGGATTTTTCTTAGGCTTGACAATCTTTAATAAAGTGACCAGTTTCATGATAATTATATCATTTTTAACTTTAAACCTGGACTTAGATCTACCCTTTCCATTTTCAAATTTTTTATTACTTGATTCCTCATTACTAGCATTCTTTTGGTTATTAAACCTATTCTGAGGTCTACCCCTCAAATGTATAACCTCATCAGAATTTTTATTTCTACCAGAATGTTTTAAATCTAATTCCTTACTCTAAAGACCATTGACCACAATGTCAAGGGTAATCTCATCTCTACCATATCTAATAGCAGATTTCACATCACTATATGAATCAGGAATAGCATTTAGAAGGGCAATAGGAGTATAGTCATCTATATGTTTATCACCAGTTAACTTAATATCTGAAATAAGTTTTGTGAAAACATCTAGGTTCTCCTCAATGTCCTTAGACATATCCAATCTTAATTTGAAATTTTTTTTCAAGCAAAAACATTTTACTGGGCAAAGAGGTTTCAATATAGAGTTCTTCAAGTTTATCCCAAATGGTTTTAGCAGATTCCAAAATTCGAACTTTTCTATGCACATAGTCAGATAAATTCAAATAAATTGTGGAACAAGCATTTTTGTTCATTTCAGCTATTTTTTCTTTAGTGTCAGAAGTCAAATAAGTCTGACCAACAACCCTAAATGACTTCTGTTGAATTAAAATGTATTTTATTTTTTGTTTCCAAATGCTAAAATTAGATTTTTCGTTGAACGAAACCATACCATATTGAACCATACCATATTTATTAGTAGCAGACATTCTTCACACAAAAAAACAAACAACAACTAGTACGAACAAACCTGATTTCGGTAATTATTTGGCTCGAAACGTGTGAAGCAACTAGCACGAACAAATGAGAAGAACGATGAACACAAAGTTCTTATTTCAATCTCTTTGTTCTTTCACATGAGCACAAACAATAACTGAAAGATTTTTCAGAAACATAAAATGCAAAATATAGCTAGAAAAATTTCAAAATTTATCAGGCTCAAAGTGTACGAAGCAAATAGCACGAACAAAATGAGAATAACGATGAGCACGAAGCTTAGGTTCAAACCATTCGTTCTTTCGCACGAGCACAAACAACTTTCACTTCAGAGCGAAATAAAACCAGAGATTTAAACGCAGTAAAAAGAAAATATTGATAACCACAACCACTGAATATTGTAGGGTTTTCCGTTAATATACCTGAGCGAAACCCTAGGAGAGGGTTTCGACCTTACCCACTTGCTCGGCTGTCCAGCGACGATCCAGCAGCTTGAACATCAACGACTCAACGAGGCCCTACAGCGATGATCGGCGTTTTTGGTCGGTGACTACTCAACGAGGCCCTACGGTGGCGATCGGCGTTTTTGATCGGCGGCGACTCAATCTTTGATACCACTGTAGAGTTTTGATGTCATCACTCACTACTGCAAAGGGGACTTTTGGCGACGGACAAATCCGTCGCCAAAAGTCGAAAATCCGTCGCTAATTTATAGCGACGGATATATAGCGACGGGAAATCCGTCGTTTATTTTTAATTTTTTGACGACGGTATTTTCCGTCGCTATTTATTAACCGTCGCTATAATATTTTGCGACGGATTATCCGTCGCCAAATGATACTTATGGCGACCGTTATTACGTCGCCCTACAACCGTCGCTATATAGTTTTCCGTCGCTAATAAATATTAGCGACGGAAAAGCCGTCGCTGAAAACTGTAATAGTGCACATCTGTGTGTCAGTTTTCCGTCGCTAAAATGGCTTTTAGCGACGGATAATCCGTCGCTAAAAGCCATTCGAATTTTTTTTAAAAATTTTTTGAAAATTAAAAATTCCTGTACACTACATTTCACAACGATAACCTGTACAGTAAATTTACACAAACATATAACACATATTTCACGCATATATAACAATTATTTCACTAAAACATAATAAATATCCCAACAATAGAAATGTTATTTATACAGCACACCCATTGTTTTTAATGTTAAAACAAATAAACTCAGTCCCGATCAACATCATCATCATCCTCATCACCAACTCCACCTTGTCGAGAAGTCCCAGCCTAAAAAAATAAATAAAACGTTATAGAGCAATACGTACATCATCAAAAATTGAATTTTACAGTAAAGTAACAAATTATAAAACAACAAGGCATAACATGCAAGTATAGCAATAATAGAGTATCATGGCATATTCTTACATGTTATATGATTCAGAGAGAGTATCATGGCATATATTTATGTATTATACGCAAGCACGCACATGTTTTTAACAACGCACACACCCGTACCTATCTCCACCGACACGCACACACGCACGCACGAGTACCCAGCTCAACCCAATCCCCACACTTCCCCCTCCCCCACCACGATCAAACCCAACATCAAGCACGCACATAACGATCACGACAATACAATACATGCAACACCACAACACAACAATAACAACACCACCACCACCACAATAACAATCCCCCAACCCCACCCACGAACCAACCAAACTCCTACCCCCCCCCCCCACCCCCTCCCCCTCCATCATCATCACCACCACCACCACTACCACCATGACGAAAACACCCACCAACCAACAACATAACCAACGACGTTACGCACAAACGCCCCACAACAAAACAAAATAACATCCAACTAACCAACTCACTAGCCAATACAACCATCGCTACGCACGCACGCACCATCAACACCACCATCACATAAAAACATTAAGTATATAATTTTAGTTGTGTTTCGGAGAGAGATATAGTTTGTGTGATATCATTTAGTCACATGGCATACTCGTAACTAAGTAAGAATTTTATATTTAATTCATTTAATTAAAAAAGAAATATATATATATATATATATATATATATATATATATATATATATA
>BQKN01000064.1:265580-296131 GCA_022839385.1 Asparagus kiusianus
CCCTCCCCTAACCCTAACCCTAACCACTAACCCCTAACCCTAACCACTAACCCCTAACCCTAACCCTAATTTTTTTATATTATAATTTTAACAATATGACCCCTACGCTCACCCTCACCTAACCATAACCCTCACCCTCACCTTCACCCTCCCCTAACCCTAACCCTAACCCTAACTCTCCCCTAACCCTAACCCTAACCCTAACCACTAACCCCTAACCCTAACCCTAACCCTAACCCTCCCCTAACCCTAACCCTAACCCTAACCCTAATTTTTTTTATATTATAATTTTAACAATATGAATATTTTTTATTAGGGTTTAATTTTTCCATAATTTTTGGATATTGCAAAAATTAAACTATATAACTATAATCTTAATTTATTATTAGGGTTTTAATTTTTATTAGGGTTTTGATTTTTCTATAATTAATGGGTTTTGCAAAAATTAAACTATAAATAAAATTAAGGGGGGATGGGAAGGGGGTACCTTGAGAGAGAGGGGGGGAGAGAGATCGACGGCGGCGGCGGCGGCGGCTCCACCCAACGGCGGCGGCGACGAGAGGGGGCGCGGGTCTGGGAGATCGAGAGAGAGGGAGAAAGAGAGGGGGGGGTGGCGGGTCTGATGTGCGGCGAAGCCGGCTGCGAAGGCGGCGGCGAAGGCGGCGGCGAAGGAGGGGAGGTTTGGGGGGTCGGGATCTGGGAGAGAGAGAGAGGGGGAAAGAGAGGAGGCCAGGGGGGGTTCTCGGGTTCTGAGAGAAGGGGGGGTTAGTTTCGGTAAAAACGGGCGCGGGGTGCCCAAAATTTTGGGCGCCCGCGCCCGAAATTTTTTTCCCATCGAAATGTTTTAGCGACGGATAATTCCGTCGCTAAAAACTGTTTCAGCGACGGAATTTCCGTTGCTATAGTTGATTTAGCGACGAAATTTATTATTGTCGCTAATATTTTAGCGACGGAAATTTTTCGTCGCTAAATTCTAATTTTCCGTCGCTATATCGATCTTTTCCTACGGATATTTAGCGACGGAAATTCCGTCGCTATAAGTTCTGTTATAGCGACGGAAAATTCCGTCGCTAAATATCCGTAGGCAATAATGCATTTTCTAGTAGTGACCGTTTGGCTCAGAAGCCTGAATCTCCAGTCCTCATTTCTCTCTTGTGCACCACTAGGACAAGAGGGGAGCTCACCACACTTCTTCTCTTTGATGACTCACAAAGGGTGAAGGGATCGCACAAAGTGATGAACGGGAAAAGCTCACAGAAGGGGAGAGGATCGCACAAAGCTCTCAGAGAACGAAGCCACTGTTTTTTTCTTCTATCTCATTCTGAGAACAAAGACATCTGTCTTTTATAAAGGGGGCAGCCGACTTAGGTTAAGCAGCAGGGAGAAAGAGAATATTAGAGATGAGCTAGGGCAAATGAGATGGGGAATTGGGCCTTTTGGTAACGGGTCAGAATTTGGGCCAACAAAATAGCAACAATTCATTTTTGATATGTGATTCACTTGAAATGGGTCCCTTGAGCAGGATCTCGTATTTGCTTCTCATATTGTTAGAAGAGGAAGAGCATGAAACCAGAGCATTTCAGATCACTTGCAGCTATTTGTTTCAGTGTGGCTGATAAATGCGGTTGCAGAAAAGTCTTTTAGTTAAGAGGCAATGACTTACTACGTACAGATTTTAGCATTGTTAGATAATTAAATTATACGCCGCAATGCTGACTACAACTTTGGAATTTTGGTATACTGGCAGGGACCTTCGACAAGCATGAACAACAGTTCCAAACATTTGAATCGTAGAAGCGGTTACATGACAATTTTCAACTGCAATCAACCCTTAAAACCTAAGTTAAAAAAGATACTGTAAAATAAACATAACTGCCGCGGTAAATCTCGAAGTTCGAAAATTGAATCAAGCAATCACAACTCTAGCTGCATGCGATAACGAAGCAGTCTCTTAACAAGAGTTCGACAAGAGCCCGTTTATTACAGAACTTATAATAATACTAAAAACTCAATGCCTAGTCACACAAGCTTTTTGTGCTAACCACTGGAAAATCCTGTGGTGTAGCCCAAGCATACTTGAACTCTACGTTCAATCCAGGAGCTATAGGTTTCCCATTGTTGAGGACGCATCTAACGTCATCTATCTTCTTGATAACATTAGAATCTACAGGTTCAATGCTGCTGAGGCCAAAACACTTGACGACCACATTAAACTGAGGGCACGAACACTTGTTGGTCACTGTCACTTGAAACTCTGGCTTCTGTTCGATTACTCTTCCGGTTTTTGATTGGTTGACGATGATTTCAAATGGCATACATGGTTCTCCGAAAGCTGTCCGAAAAAACATGGTGCAAGTTCGATTCATGGATTAGGGGTATTGTAGTGTATAACTCAAAAATAGAAAAATAAATATATCTGATGTATCAATTAACTAATTATAGTTCAGAGTATGTATTATTGATTCTTGTTGATTCATTCGATAATTGTATGATGACATGACTATTTAGAGTACTTCTCTTATGTTTAAAATATGATATGTTGTTGATAGAAACAGTTTTGTTTTCTATTAGTATATATATATTTTCGACATATTTTCGATAAAAGTAATAGACATTTGAATTTTGACATTTTGGTTAGTGTTAAGAATATTCATATGTGAGTATAATCAATATTGGATAGGATAAGAAATAGTGATAAAGTTAAATAGGAGTTGGAGCTAATACCGAATAGATTAAGCTTTTGGATTAAAATTGATTATTAATCTTAATTTAAGGCTCACTAATTCTACGGTGGACCTGATTTCTCCCTATTGATTGGCATCACAACCCGTTGTCATCTAAGGGAAAGTGAAGTCTAATGTGAAGCCCGAAGGTGTCAAGAGGTTGACTAAGTTATGGATGTTGCTTTATTGCTCCTAGTAATTGTACTTGCAATTGAAGGCGGAGATTGTTGAGAATATTCATATGTGAGTACAGTCCCACATCGCATAGCATAAGTAAGAGTAGATTTTTAAATAAGAGTTGATGCCAATTCCTGATAGTTTAAGCTAAAATTAGTTTCTAGCTTCTATTTAATACCTATCAATTCTTGATTGGGCCCAATTTTCCCCAATTAGTTAGTTAGTCCATTACAATTATATATATGTAGAAATAATCCTATAAGAGTCATGATATCAGGGAATTTGCTCTTGTTGATAGTGATAAATATATATTAATGATTTTATTATTATTATTTTGCATTGAATTGCTATGTATTCCTGTCAGCATACAAGAACTGGTTCGCTACAGTAATTAAAGAGCATGTCACGGCGCTGATATGCCTCAAATTAAGGCTCTTAAACGTGGGAAGACTTTAAACTTACAGAAATATATCACATGTCATTTAAAGTTTGAGGATGAAGAGAAACAACATGGTGCCAACTAACATAAAATAAATTTCTCATGACTCCTTCACTTGGTCAACTGTCTATTAGCACCAAGACATAACACGTGTTGAAATTTTAATTGTGTTCTCTATTTATTTTTGGGATACTGCTGCTGTACATTCGGGACTAGTCATTTATTATCTGTAAATGATCTTTTTTTTATTTTTTTATACTTAGATCTTTGATCCTAAAGAAGTTATCTCCCCTGTTATTTGCACATTAGTTGGGTGTCAGGTGACGTCATATGTCGCAGGGGTATTTCAACATGTTGCTGAGAGATATAGATAATTAGGGCGCGTTTGTTTCTTTCTTTTGGGAGGAAAAACTCTTCCACAATTCTGATTTGTCAAAATTGTGGCAGCTTTCAAGCCAAAACGTCTCAAATTAAGACGTTTTGGCTTGAAAGCTGCCATAATTCTGATAAAAGTCAGAATTATGGCAGGGTTTCCCCTCCCAAAAACTCAAAACAAATGGACCCTTAAGGATACGAATATACTTTTGCTTTGACATGACGGGAGTTAGTGCTATGCTAATAATAATGTGGATAACCCTTTACAGTGTAAGATTGCGACCAACCAAAATGAGAATGATGATTGAAAAAACCAAAACATGAGACCTAATCAGAAATACGAAACGTCGGCAGGAGTTTCCATGCTTTCACGTTGAAAGTGAAAAAAGAAAAAGAACAGGAAAAAGAAATCTAATTTTCAATTTAAAAAAAGGGGCATATCATAAAGACGAAGATGTGGAGACGGCCAAATATCAGTTTACCTTGCGTTGCAAAGCAAATAAATAAAAAAATTGAAAAGACCTTCAAAGCAGCAGCCATTTTCTTCGTAGTTTTGATTTTTGCCTAGATTTTTTAGAAACAATAATAGTACTTTTTGGTTACTTATAGATGAGTAAGTATAATGGCCGTAGTTGTTGCTAGCTATCTAAAAGCGACGTAAAAGGAAGTAAAACTTGAAAATCTAGACACTGTATTGATTTCTATTCTTTTAATTCTACAAATAATATGCTCAGGAATTGCTATATTATTATTGTATGATATGTTTCCTTAAAAGAGGATATCACTTTATATGCACATTAAATTGAAAATATTATGCAGAGTGTAGCGTATATTCATGTACGTGTCTAGGTTAAATGTACTGCTTTATAATTTTCTATTGTTTAGAAATTATTATCAGCTCAGTATATATTATCATTGTTTGGTTTATTTGCTTGGAGTAGGATATGCATTTATGTACGCATGAAACTAGAAAGTTTTACAGCATCTAGCACGTGTCCAGATATTCGGCCGTCTAGGTTAGAATATAGTGATGTACGTTTTCTTTTTATTATTTTTTAGGGAAAAATGTGTTGGGGCCCCCAAAAGGTGAAAATTCATGTGATGAGGCTTCTTGTATTTTCCCCCTTGTGTATAAGCCCTAAAAAGCAGCCTTTAATATTTTCAGGCCCCTCCACATCAGCTGTATACAAAAGAAGAATTGTATTTTATGAAAAACCTAAGTTTGCCCTTCTCCTTCGTCCTCAGACGGTACATTACCAGACTCTTCGTCACATCCCATTGAATGCAAACTGCTGTAAGAAATTGAGGGAATTTTCTTTCTTTTTCCCTCTATCACGAGCAATAAATATTTAGTTCTCCATTACTCTTCCTCAAACGAAAATTCTCTCCATTACTCTCTCAATATTACTCCTTTTTGTCCTAAGTTTGATCCATGACTCTTCCCTCCACTTCATAATGGCTGAAAAGGACATCATCTGCATCGTAGCTTCGGGGGATAAAGCAGTATTCATGAAGATTAACACTTTAACCACCATTCTTGATCTAAAATTTGATGTATCAGAGATGTTAGATCTTCCATATGAATCATTAAGTTTGTCATACAAAGATGAAACGAATGGAAGCTTCAAATTTCCTATTAAGAACGAGTGGGATCTGTCGTCTATGGTGGAGCATTGCCATAACAGAGGATTAAAGGAGGTTCACATGCAAGCTTTCAAGGAAAAAGAGGATTCTTCAAAGGTCAACAGCGCCGTTCAAGTTCGACAAGACATGAAGGGGCAAGGATTTTTTTGATGCTAAGACCAATATTCATGTAATATCAATTAATGTTAGTTCATTGGATTATAGCTCGGATTTGGATGTATGTTATCTCTAATCGATTTCATGACAGTTCTATACGCTGTGAATTCTAGTTACAGTTGTATTCGTATGAAGGAGGTTCATGCTAGTTCTTGTTCTACGTGAATGTATTAAACATGCTGGTTCCAATAGATTTATTGTTAACTATAATCTATTAGTTGTTAGTTCCAATAGACTTATTGTTAGTTCTAATCGATTTGCTATGAGATCTAGTTCAAACTGTGTTAGGTCTAATATGTTAGTTCTAACTGACTTCATGTTAGGTCTAAACGTTTTCATGTTAGTTCTAATTAAAATCTTCTTAATTAGTTCAATTGGATTCCGCGATAGTTATAACACAAGCAGTTAATGTTTTTGTCTTTTCCTTATTTGTGTTATTTGTTGATGTTTCTATTATATAGTTTATGATCATTTGTTCATGTTCTTTATATTTGCAGCCCTTCCAGCAGTATGAACTCAAAAAGTATAGAGGGTGGCCCGCCGTTGTCGACGCCCACATGTGTTTCAGATAGGATTCCCAATGATAATCCTTCCGGAGATAATGTTCTGATGATTGATGACATTATTAACAGATCAGAAAGGATTCCTGCTTGGTGGCACACTGCTTTAACCGGTGAGGGACAACGGTTTGAGAGTGCAAAGGAATTAAGATTAGCTTTACTATACTATTCCATGGCCAAAAAATTTGAGTACTTGTTTACCAAGAATGAACCGAAGCGTATTCAAGTCTTTTGTCGGTTCAAGGAAGCCTAAAATTGCACGTGGATGTTATTTGCCTCTCCAACACAAAATCAGAACAGACTTGAAATCAAAACCTTCATCGACAACCACACTTGTGGGAATCATGGCAATAATGCAGGTCAATCTAGGGCGTCACGACAATTCATTGTGACCCAAGTACTACTCACGTTAAAGGTCCGATCGGATTTACGACCTATCGACGTACAAAAGGAGTTACTAAGTTTGTATGGGCTTAGGGTCGATTATAGCAAGATATGGTGGGGTAAAGAAAGAGCACAAGAGCAACTATATGGTGATGCCCATGAGTCCTACAATCAATTATGATGGTAAAAGAAGATAATATCTATAATATAGACACTAATTTTATTTATGTTGATCTTAACATATAATCTTCAATGGTCTAGGTATGTAGAAGAGGTTAAGAAGACAAACCCAGATAGCTACATTCATGTTAAACAAAATGAGGGGAGGTTTTCAAAGCTATTCATCTGTTATGCCGCCTGCATAAATGGGTTTTTGAATGATTGTAGACCACTTATATTTTTGGATGGTACCTTTCTGAGAGATCGTTTCAAAGGTATACTCCTCAGCATCGTTGCATACGATGGAAATCAGGGGATATTTCCATTAGCCTATTTTATTTGTGATCAGGAAAATACTGTCAACTAGAATTGATTCTTACAAGGTTAGTTCAGGTCATGTTAGTTCCACTAGAATTTATGCTAGTTCTAACTCATTCATTGTTAACTCTAACTTCAAATATGTTAACTACAAATATTTATAGGTTTATGGTCTATTTTTTATGAAAGGCCAGATCCATACAACCCTCCACACAAGCTAGTTATAATATCTGATGCGGATAAGGGGATCAGAGAAGCAGTCAGAGAATATTTTCCAGATGCTATACACTCTAGATGTGTTCTGCATCTAGTTGAGAATTTCAGGGCAAAGTTGCGGGATTTGGGTTTTAAGGCAAATGATACTCAGATTTTGGGCAACCTTTTACAATATGCTTGTTACAAATATACTAAAACAGAATGGAATAACTATGTGGACGATATTAGATTAGCGGACGAACAAGCCTACAATATTGTCATGAACTAGGCTCCAGAGAACTGGGCTAACGCATTTCCCCCCGGAATTAGGTAAGTTATAAGCTATTTCATTTCTTATTTCAGTTAGTTGTTTTCTTAACTAAATTAGACATGAATGCATACACTGGAACTAACTATAACCTAGTCGGAACTAACATAGGCGCTATACCTAACACTTATGATAGAACATGGGTAATAACCCAGTTAGCTGGAGTTAGAACTAACACGCTAACATCTAGAACTATCACGAGAGAAACTAGCACTAACAACTACTCAGCTAGAACTGACATGACAAATAACTCAGTATTTTTGATGAATTCCCTGTTATGTTCTAGATATGGTCACGTTACATCAAATATTGTAGAGTCATTCAATAAATGGATACATGAAGCTAGGCTTCTACGGATACTACAACTCGTAGAACACATACGTAAACAGATTATGGTTCGCATGAATGAGCGACGATTAATAGCTGAAAGTTGGAATGGATTTCTTTGTCCCAAAGCTGAACTTGCCCTCAAAGAGAACATGGAAAATGGGCGTCCATTGGATGTGCGTCAGTCCCATATAGGATTATTTGAGGTACAATCTCATAAAACTTGTAAAGTGGGTCTTGACAATAAAACATGCACGTGCCGCACGTGGGATGTAACTTGTATCCCTTGCAAACATGCATGTGCAACCATTATGTTTATGAAGAGGGATGTTTACCAATTCTGTGACTGGTTTATGACGGTTGAAGCTTTTAAAAATAGCTACGAGTCAATCCTCTACCCTATCCCTCATTATGAGAAGCGTAGCGTACCACGGGAGGAGATATAGATCCTATCACCACTAACAACAAAAAGGAAAGGGAGAAATAAGACCAGACGTATCAACAACAGAACAGTTTACACCTGGCCATTTAAATGCTCTCGATGTCATGTAGAAGGTCACAACCGTAAAACATGTAATGAATCTATTGCTGACTAAGTGCTTGATATGCTATTAATTGTTTGCTTGTATATTTACAAAGTAGTACATTTTGTTTAATGTTGAAAATATTCCCATGTGTGATGAGAACTAACATTATCTCCACTAGCAGAAATGTTGCAAGTATTAGAACTAACGCGAGAACGAGCGCAAGCTGGAGTTAGAACTGACACGTCAGCAAATAGCATTAACATTACAATAGCTAGAACTATCAAGTGGTAAGCTAGAACTAACAAATCACTTTTAGAACAAACATTTGGGTTAGAACAAACGCAAGTTGGAGTTAGAACTGACGTGCCAGCAAATAGAACTAACCTTACAATAGCTAGAAATGTCAAGGGGTAAGCTAGAACTAACAAGCCGCTTTTAGAACAAACACTTGGTCAAGAACGAGCGTAATCTGGAGTTAGAACTGACGATGGAGCAAATAGAACTAACGTTACAACAGCAAAAAATATCAATGGGTAGGCTAGAACTAACAAACCACTTTTAGAACAAACATTTTGGCAAGAACGAGCTAACAATATTGAAAAGATTGAATCATTATACTTTTATACACTTCGAATCATTGTATTTGTATAAACATTGAATCATTGTACTTTTATACACTTTGAATCATTGTACTTATATAAACATTGAATCATTGTATTTTTATAAACATTGAATCACTAGATTTGTATAAAAATGTCAGTCATCACTATATGCTAACCTATCTGCATGTCTTTGCTCACAACCAGCTGTAGGCTGTTTAAAAATCACAATAGATAGCTAATTATTATCAAGCTTCCATCAACATATTGACAAAGAAAGTTACAATCCAATGACTTTCCTGTCAACAAATAAAAGCTGCAAATAGAGGACTTTTCACATAGATCAAGAGACGTTATGATTCAATGACCCTCCCGACGACTGACAAAAACTCTATTCAGTAGCCCTTACCATCAACTGTGAGAGTTACAATCTGACGATTTTCATACCCTAAAATAGCCAAGGCAAAGATCACTGAACAACGGTCTTTTGCAACATTTTATAGAAGAGGTTGTAGATCACTAGCCCCTTCTAAACGCAGAGTTTACCTGTGCGTGTCAGTTTTTGAAACGCAGGCAACCTGTGCGTTTTCCACCTTCAACCAAACGAAATGTAAAACGGCCTGTGCGTTTCCCATCTTCAACAGATACCCAACTCTACATCTCAAGTCTAAGACACAGAGTTAAGACCTAGAACACAAGCGACCTGTGCGTTTTAATCATCCGCAGATACCCAACTCTGTGTCCTAAGTCTGAGGCGCAGAGTTAAGACCCAAAACACAAGCGGCCCTTACGTTTTTAATTCTTAACAAACACCCAACTATGTGTCTCAAGTCTAAGACGCAGAGTTAAAGCTTGTAACGCTGATTTAGGCATTTGACTTGTTCAAACACGAGCTGAACAGCCTCAAAACCATTTATCCCACGTTTTGAGGGATTTTTCGCCCACTTAGGAGCAGATTTATGGGTCGGTTACACCCCTTATCCCCTTATAAATAACCACATTACTCAACCAAGTAAAGGGGTTGGTTGGACTTTTTTAGATCAGATCATCCAGGAGATCGGCCAGAGAGAAGTTCTTAGCAACGGGTTGGTTGGACTTTTTTAGATCAGATCATCCAGGAGATCGGCCAGAGAGAAGTTCTTAGCAACAAGAAGATCTTGGAGTATCCACCAGCAGCAAAGGATCAAGATACTTGGTTTATTAACCGATTATTCAACTTCAACAACTCTTTTCACGGAGTTCTCAACTCGCTCTGAGTTACATAACTTGTCAAGAGTTCTTAATCAAACTTGCCACCTAAGTTAGTTGTTCTAGCAAGACAAGACGTTCAGAACGTCAACGGAGAGCAAATTCGACGCGAGCATTCGAAGAAGACACTCCATCGCCACCGTGAAGAACCCAGAATTAAACAAAGGGGAGAATTCAGATCAATTCTCCTCTCTTTTGTAATCAGAAATCCAAATTATAATTGAGATTGAGAGAATACAAATCAAATATATTTCTTTTAATTTTTCTTTTTACTGCAAATTTTCCACCAAACAAAAGATGGTGACTCCACTGGGGACAAGCTTCTCTGACGAAGAAGTGGTGACGCAATCCGATGTTTATCTCGCTGGAACGATCGTCGAAACTCTTGTTATAGAGTTTGATCAAGCCAAGTATGAGGAAGCTCTCTCCTCTGGATCGCTTAGCCTCAAGGCTAGGCACAACACCCGCAAGATCTCTAAAGAGATCACAACTGTTGCTGAAATGCCAAAGAAAGCCATCTCCTTTGGCCAATATTCATCAAACAACCCCTCTTCTAAAGGAGCGGGCTTAGCCTCTGCTAAACTCATTCGATAAGTTAAAAATCCCACATCCGCATCAACACGACATGTTATGGGTCACAAAAGGCCCATGGAAGAGGTGACTTCTATAAACGTCGATGACGTTGCTGCAAAGGCTTTGAAACAAGCTAAGAAAAATGGCGCTCATTAGAGGAGAAGATCCATACGATGAGCGAACTTACGAAACAGCCGATCTCTTGCCCAACGCGAAGATCGCGTTACTGAGGCTTTGCCCAAACACTGTGTTTCTGCACCAGAATGCACACTTCGCGACAATGAACCCGATTATGAACCTCGTGTAATCCAACTTAAACGCAACTCCTAGTGGTGCGTTGTTCGATCCAGATGCATACCTCAGGAATGCGTCTCCAAAGAAAAACGTAACTCACATGAGTGCGTTATAAAACTAGAACGTACACCCCAGGAGTGCGTATTCAAAAGTGAACGCACGCCTCAGCGATGCGTTTCAAAAACAAAACGTGACTTCCAAATGCACGTTCCATCAACCAAACGCACACCCCAAGAGTGCGTTCAACCAAAACATAAACCTCAAGGGTATATTTCACCAACCAAACGCACACTTCATGAGTGTGTTCAATCAAAACATGACCCTTAAGGGTCTGTTTCACTAACCAAACGCACACCTCAAGAGTGCGTTCAACCAAAACATGACCATCAGAGGTCTGTTTTATCAACTAGACACAGGCCTCGGCCTAGTGTCTATAAATCCAAACACGATCCTCGTGCTTATTCTCCAGAACGCGACGTGATCCGCCAAGTTCAAGGGAGTCGACATGGGTTCAAAGTTCATGTCTGACAAGAATCAGACTTACCCACTCAGGGACAGGGGGTTCCATCTTCGTACTCACGATCGGAGGAAAATTACTTATCCCAAGTCTCTGACTTGTGAGAATTGCTATCAAGGGGGAGTGTAAGGACCATGGATTTTGATACTAGTTAAAATAATTTTTTTAGTATTTTAAAATATTTAATTATGATTTTTAAAAGAGTATTTGTATATTTCTTGAATTTCTACAATTTTCTATGATTTAAAGTCTAAGTTTTATATTTATTTAAATGATATTAATATTTATAAATTAATTATATGCGGTGAAAATTTATGAAATTTATCTGTTGCATTATCGATGCTGTTACATGTCATTTTGAATAATATGTTGTATTATTTTTATTATTACGTATATTTTTGTATAATACGTTGTATTATTAATTATGTATTATTTGTGTAATTTGTTGTATTATTTCTACTGTTACATATTATCTGTCGTATTAATATAACTTGTACGTTTTACTGTGTATATAATTATCCCATAATTATTTGATTTTAAATATAAGTAATTATATTTTTTATTAATTAATCTTGTTTAATTTTACAATTTATGGTATTATTTCTACTGTTGCATACTATATGTTGTATTACTACAACTGGTAAGCTTTGATGTGTAGATAATTTTCACGTAATTATTTAATTTATTTTATGATCATTATTATTTTTAATTAAATTTCAAAACCCTAAAATTCCTTTATATATATATATATATGTATATATATATTTCCTGTACCCTCTTCTTCCTGTCTGCGAACCCGCGCCGCCATAACCCATTTCTTTCTCCGCTCTCTCTCTCTCCCCGACTCCCACGCCGCTCGCGCCTCTGGCCTCTCCCATCGCCGACCACCCAACCCCGCCGGCTTTCACCCCCGCCTCCGAGCTCGCCTCCCCGCGCTCGAACCCAAGCTGCCGCCTGACCGCCTCCTCGTCGCTGTGCACCACCTCCCCGTTGATCTGAACCCAACCATAGCAGCCACCTCGACGCAGCCGCCGGAGCTCGTCTCCCCTCCCTATCGCCGCTGCAGCCCTCCACCACCCTCGTCATCCCCAGACCCACGGAACCCGACCACGAACGCCGCCCTCATTGTAGGATCTGAAATAGATACACTAGAACACTAGAGGGGGGGTGAATAGTGTTCTTTTAAAACTATTGCAAAGTAGATAATAAATTGCAAAGAAAAATGGCAATCTCAGAAATTTGCAAACACAAACACAAGGATTTTATACTGGTTCCACCAAACCGGTGTACATCCAGTCCCCAAGCAAATCCCACTTGAGAGTTTCCACTATGATTTTGAATAAACTTACAAAATCAAACGCAAACCTGACCAATTTGCAAGTCCCTGCAAATTGTAACACCAATTGATAAACACCTTGCCAATTTGAACACCAATCTCTAAGCCAAGAGATTAACCCTCTCACAACCGAGAGAAAAACTTGTTGAAGTAATAACACAATGATCCTATAAGCCTTGAATGTGTAATGAAGTGCAGCAGTGGCTTAGGATTCTTTTAATCTCTGTAAAATTGCCTAATTAATTTGTATTTGATGAAAGTATATAGGCAAATTCAGAAACTCTTCTTTTTTAGAAAATCAGACTGTTTTTCACTTGAAAAATTGCTCAAAAATCAAAGCTTATGGGTATGTAAGTCTCTGCAATTTTTCTGAACAAATAACCTATTTATAGCCCTTGAAAAGACAAGTTTTTAAACTTTAAAAACGTTTAAAAACGGCTATAAACAGTCAGATATTCAAATATTGAAAAAATGGAAAACTGTCTTTGTAGTCGACTATTGTAGTCATTAGTCGACTATACTGAGTTCAGACAGATTCTGTGTTTTCGGAAAATTCTCTCAGTAGTCGACTATAATGATCATTAGTCGACTATACTGTAATTTGACAGAAACTTAAAAACTGAGATTTTCTTCAGTAGTCGACTACTGTTAACATTAGTCGACTATACTGTAAACAGATAGAAACTTGTATTTGAGTTATATACAGGAGTAGTCGACTATTATCCTAATTAGTCGACTATTAAGATCAAATATTCAGAACTAATAAGTTTTTATAATTAAGTTTTAATTACTATTCTAATGGTTAACATAGGGGATTTCTATAGTTAACCAACACACTAAGCCTGTGTTAGTGTGTTCTAAAATTGAGTGTGTGTACGTGTGTGTGTGATCAAGGCTTGTACAAATATTCTAAGTAAAGAAAAAAATTCAAATACATTATCTTTTGTTCTTCATTTTCTTCACTTCAAAATGCCTTGATATCCACTTGCACTTGTACATATTCTGATATTAAAATCTGCATATGAAAGTTAGTGCACACATATTGTATAAATTGTTATCATCAAAATACTATCATGGAGATATGATATTCAACACTCATCACCGCCCTCATCCTCCTCCTCCATGCTACAGCCAGCGCCCCGACCGCCAGCCGCCGACCTGCTGCACGCTGACAAACCCGCCTACCTCGCCTCTGTCTCCTTCCCCGCTGTCGCCAGATCCAGGCCCGAAGCCCCGAACAACCCCCTTCGTCGCTGACCCCACTCCGCAGTCGTGCTCCTCCGCTGCCCGACGTCCCAGTCTGCCCCCTCATCGTCGACGAGCGTCGTTGAGATCCCGCAGCCGCTCGTTGGAGTTCCCCGACGTCGCGCACCACCGCGTCAGATTCGACCCACGTCGTTAGCGTCGATTCGTTCGACAAAACCCCGAGGCAAGATCCCGTTACTCAGCTTGTCGATCTTTATATTTTCAGATCTATTATGAGTTGTCGGTGTAGATTAGTTTGTAATTTAATTACATGCGTGGATTGTTTGATGAAGAATATTAAAATATATTATAGTAATATAATAAATAGCATTTTTAGAATAATTATAAGGAATTAAAAGAATTTAGTTCGGCAAAAGAATCATTTTTTTTAGATAATTATAATGATTTAAAGAAATTTATTTTGAAAAAGAAGTTATTTTTAGATTAATTATAATGAGAAAAGAATTTTATTCTGTAAAAATGGATTATTTGAGTTGTTATTATAATAAATGATTCTTAAAAGAATCTATTTTGTGGAAGGATTATTTGAGTTAATATTCATTATTTAAAAAGATTATTGTAGAATAATTATGACGAGAAATAAGTGTTAAGAAATTATTTTGGAAAAGGAATTATTTTCTGAATTACATAGTTGTTGTTTATGATCACATTTCACGTTTTGCATTTATTTAATGTATTTGACATGTTTGCTATAGTGCTATGTATTGTCCATCTTGTGATTGAGAACCATTAGCGGTTCATGACTTAGTGGCCTCGTGCGTCATGAACAGACTTAGTGACATGTGTGAGTGTGTTGACTGAGTTTAGGTGGTGAACCCGAGTTTTAATATGGATTATGTTTGACTTAAAAAATACAAGAGAGTTAGGATGGGGAAGTCCATGTTCATGTGATCGGATAAGACTGTTGATGTATCTTCCAGGCTCGCGCCAGTGAATTCGTGTAGTCACTGGGGTTGGTTTGTTGGGCTAAAGTGAATTTGTGTAGTCACTTTAGTCAGTGAATTTGTTTAGTCACCTGAGCTTTTCTTGAGTTCGGACCAGGCCGAGATCGGATTGCGTGTAGTCCTCTGACCGATTCGTGTAGCGGTATTGGATGCGCGTAGAGGATTTGTGAACAGTCAATTATCCGGTAATATGAGCGTCGACTCTGTGTGAGATGTGAACCGGTGACCTGTTATAGAATAGCTAGTTACATGACCTCGTTGCTTGGCTATGTATGGATTATTGTGAGATGTAGGACAGTTGTTCTTCTTTTCATACATAGATCGGAGTTAATATTTAATTATCTACAAATTGAGACATATGGTATATACATGAGAGTTTCCTTGTTTGGATTATTTCGCTCGACGTACTACGTCTCATGTTGTAGATTTTTAAGTATTAATTCCATCTAGTTGTATGACTTTGTTACTTGGATGATTAGACTGATCGCTAGCTACATGATCTCGTTACCTGATCGATTTTGGATGCTTTATGTCTATCGTGTTTTAGTAGTGAATTTGTATGTCGGTTTTGTTGGATTACCAGTTGCATGTTCTTTTGTCGTTTCTGTTATTGTATCGTTTCTCGTTTTGGTTTTCGTTGTTCTATTTGTTTTGTGGGGTCTTGCCGTGCGCTATGCACCTGACGTACACATGTTTTCTCTGGTGTACGTCAGACTTAGATGAAGAACAGGTTCAGCAGGAGCCAGTGGATTCTCAGCAAGAGTGCCTTGTAGATGGAGCATAAGAACAAGTTGAAGTTTAGTTATTCCTTTCAGTTTATTTTCCTAGCATTTCCTTTTCCTGACTGATCAATGTATTTCATATTTCTTCAGTTCTTTTGTTCAGATATGTATAAGGGCATGTTTGACCCGTATTTTATGTCTGGGATGATAGTCAGTTGTGATATGTATATTTTCTTATTCTGAGTTGTTTATTATATTCTCGCTACTGTGATCGGGGACTTGTGCCTTCGTTTGTATTTCTTGATGCTTAGCGTATTAGATTGAGAAGACGGGGTCTAGTACTTATCTCTTCTCAGTCTAATACATCGCGGGCTTGTTCACGTTCCGATTCCCCTGTATTTTGGGAAGCGGGGCGTGACAGGGAGACCTACCAATAAACAGTTCATTCATGCTAATGTGAGCGGCTTATCTCTGCAGTCCTCTCGGAGTGTCCCTGTTGTGCGACCGCGCCTCGACAATCAGTGTTTGACCATTTAACAAATGTCGCCAGGCCTGCCAAGCGATGATGTCATCACAAGAAGAAAAATTCTGAAGTCGAATATCCTGAAGTCATTATTAACATGATCAGCAGAGGGAAGGCCTCAGCGCCCAGTTCTGGCGAATCAGAAAGAAGCCACTCTCCGACTGTTCGGGATATCTGTGACGATTTTGAAGGGATATATCGCCGCACTCGCACCCGGACAGGAGCCATTCGCTCGGTTAATTATCAAAAGTTAGGATTACTTCGGATGACGAGCATTCAGCAATTGCTGATTCTCAATCATCAAGCTCCGTCATGGCACGAGAAGCTCCCGCTTACATGATTGGAGGCCACGACGACTTAGCAAAGAGAGTCGACGAGCATCAGCTCATGCTTCAAGCACAGCAAAAGACCCTTCTTCAGATGAAGGATATGTTGGCCCAGCTTCTTGCAGAAAAAGGCCAAAAGCCTGAATCTTCCCGAAGGACCATTCCAAAGGGAAAACAGAAGGCGCACGAGAATTCAGATCGTAAAACTCACATGTCACGCCCCGCTCCATAGAATACCCGAGAATCGGAACGTGAACAAGCCCGCGACGTATTAGATTAAGAAGAAATATACACTATTATTTTTTTTCTTTTTTTTCTTTTCTTCTCAATCCAATATGCTAAGTGTCAAAAAATATAATATACGAAGTCACAGGTCCCTGATCACACATAGCAAGAATATAATGACAACCTAGAATAAGAAATAGACATATCATCAATGGTAAATCATCCCAGACATAAAAATATAAGTCAAACACGCCCTTATTACAAAACGGTCCAACTAAAAATATAAAAATACATAATCAAATAGAAATAAAAGGAAAGTACTGCTAAAATAACTAAATCCAATATCAAACTAAAGTAAGGTTCTGCAAAAGAGATTTAGCGCTCATCAACTACTACAGAAAGAAAAGTCTAAGCTTCAGATTGTTCTTCTGATCCATCTAGAAGACCTTATTATTGCAAATCCTCTGGCTCCTGAACTATCCTGAACTGAGTCTGTTCATCTCCTAAATCTGACGTACACCCGGAAAATAGGAGTACGTCAGCGTGTATACACACGGCAAGATCCCCCAACGCAGGAACAAATACAATAACAGTAAAGATAATATATGCGTGGTCAATGTGATAACAGAAACAAAAATAGATCATGTGATGATTGTAATAATGATAGAGGCATGCAACTGGAATAGTAATAATTAGAAGAATCCAAATATCAACCAAGTAACAAGATCATGCAGGTAGCGATCAAAAACCATCCAAGCAACAAGATCATACAACAGATGGAATTAATACTTAAAAATCTACAACAAGAGACGTAGTACATCGAGCGAAATAATCCAAACAAGGAAACCCTCATGTATATACCATATGTCTCAAATTGTAGATAATTAAATATTAACCCCAATCTATGTATGAAAAGAACACAACTAGCCATCCTATTACAACTCACTGGTCTCTATCTCACCCAGAGTCAACGTTCATATTCTTGGATAACCGGTTGTTCACAAAATCATCTACGCACAACTTTTCACTGCCCCCTTAGACCCACCCCAACGCTACACAAGAATATCGTTGGTGCGAGCCTGGAAATAATCAACAATCAATATCACTGCACCTCAGACCCACCCCAACGCTACACAGGAATATCGTTGGTGTGAGCCTGAAAATAATCAACAATCAATATCACTGTACCTCAGACCCACCCCAACGCTACACAGGAATATCGTTGGTGCGAGCCTGGAATAATCAACAATCACATCCGATCACCTAAACTAAGAATTCCTCATCTCAACTCTTCTCGCTTTTCTAAGTCAACAAAACACAACTATCTAGGTCCTATACACGACACGCTAGGCCACTAAGAACATGAACTACTAACGGTTATCAACAAAACAAGAAATAATAAATAAATATAACTAATTTTATACAAATCATATGATGAACATGACTATGTAAGCTAGCGATGAATCAGGTGTGCATATATGACATGAGTGAGTATAAATAAAAGTGTCAACATGTCGGTGTCGAAGTACATGAAATGTCGTGTTCTATAACTATCAATCACACGGTCATAATACAAAAATAATACTTTTCCAAAATAACTTCTTTAAAAACATTTATCATTCTAAAATAATTTTCTTCCACAACATAAATTCTAAAAATATTATAATTAATCTAAAATAATCCCGTTACCCAAAATAAATTCTTTAATTTATTATATTTGTCCAAAAAATACTATTTATCCTATAATTACTATCCATTCAATAATATTTATCAAACTCACGCAGATAAATATTAAAAGATCTAAAATTACAGATAATTCATAATAAATAGAAAAAATAGTTCTGAGCAAGCTGGATCTTGCCTCGGGTTGTGTCAAATGGATCGACGCTGTCGATGCGGGTCCGTGGGTCTGATCTGAGTGTCGGTCGGAGCTGTTGGGGGCTGCCGTCAGCGGGAGAGGTCGTCAGCGACGTCAATTGCGAGGCGAGGATAGCGGCGAGCTTGGGTAGCGACTGTAGGGCGGCACGAGCGGGCGTGAAGATAGCGGTGACGAGGTGAGGGCTGAAGGAGGCACGAGGGCGACGGGGGTGGCTGGGGACAACTCAGCTCATCGGATCTGAACACGGGCGTGGAGCTCATCGGGTGAGGGTCTCAGGCAGCGGCTCGGGGCATCGGAGAGGCGTAGTCCACGTCGGGGATGAGAGAGGATTGGGGCGACATCGGAGGAGGGGAGGTGGTGCAGCACCGGATATGGAGTCGGAGTTGAGGAGGAGCGGGTGGCGGGGTTCGTGGTCGGGCCGTCGGCGTGGGGTTGGTCATGAGGTTGTGCAGGCGATGGTGGGCGTTGGCTGGGTTGGGGCTGCGTCGGGGTCTGGGACGGTGAGCGAGGTTAGGGGCCGCGGGGTTGCAGGCTGGGGCGGCGCGGTGGAGAGGAGGCGGAGACCGACGAGGGAAATAGGCGGAGGAGGAAGATGGTGATGGCGATGGTGAGGCGGTTGGTCGTAGGAGGAAGTTGGCGAGCTGAGGGTGTTGGGTTCGGTGACGAGAGAGAAAGAAAGAGAGAGATGGAGAGGAGAGAAGAGATTGCATGAGGGAGAGAAAAAGAGGGTACGATGAGAGAGACATAGCGGCGTGAAAACCTAGGTATAGTGGTCACGTGAAAAAAGAGATGGGAGAGCCTATATATAGGTTAGGCTAGGTTAGGATTAGGGTTAATACACCAAACTTAAATAAGAAAATAAAAAATATATAGGGAAAAATATGAGTAATCAATAAAAATTCTTATAAATAATTAACAATAACAATAATAACAATAATAAAATAGTACAAGTATTAATTTAAAAGTTTTCACTGTAACTAATTAATTTATATTTATCAAAATCTTTAAATAAATATAAAATCAGGTTTTTAAATCGTAGAAAATTCTAGAAAATTAGGAAAAATACAATACCATTTTAGAAATACTATTTAAATATTTTAAAATACCAAAAAATATTTTAATTAATATCAAAAATTACAAGTATTACATCACAACCTGGAATCCTCTTCTGAAAATGAAAAGGAGATGGAAAGAGAGCTACATCCTCAGTCATCTAAAGTGGATGAGCTAGAAGCCCACCTCAACGTAATCGCCAACAGAAGCGAGTTTCGTGAGGAATGAGTGGTACGGTCTTACCCAGCGAAATGGGACACAGCTCCCTATCCGCCAAAATTTAAGGCCCTAACCCTGTAGCCTTTCGATAGTACAGGATCGCCAAACCAACACATCTACTACTTCAAGTCATAGACTGGGGACGTAGTGGCAAATGACACTATCCTGATCCGTTTGTTCATCGGCACCCTTAAGAGTGTTGCTTTCGAGTGGTTCATGAAGTTGTCTATTGGATCCATTCAAAAATTTGTAGATCTAGAAAGGCTCTTCTTAGCCAGATTCTTTGAAGATGATACGGAAGTTTTCGTGCCACCAAGCAGAGGAAGGGAGAGTCCATCAAAACTTATATGGAAAGATTCCATAGCATGGCATTACGATGCCCGTCAGTTATGACCCAATCGACTTTAGTTGAAACTTACAGGCATAATTTGCAGACCCAACTTCTCTCTCAAATAGGGGGTAGTGGAATATCGCTCCTAGAGACAACTTGTGTCGTAAGGAGAACAAGCCGAAGAAATCGTTGCTTGGGTCAAGGCTGAAGAAGCTACTCAACCCAAACCACAACAGTAACACAATTAGAATAATGCCCTACACTCCAAAGGAAAGGAGACTTTGGCTGCCGATGCCAACACACACACACCATCTGCAAAGCCAGGCAAAGCACCGAACCAACAAAGAGTGCTGAAGCAATACTCATTCAAAGAGGAGCATGTGGACACTTTGTTCCAGCTACTTCAGAAGAACAACAAACTGCAGCTCCCCGGGGTCAGGAAACCATATGAGGCAGGAAAAGTCGACGACCCTAATTACTACCGTTATCACAGGTTCCTAGGACATCCTACCAGAAAATGCTATGCTTTCAAGGATATCCTATAAAATTTGGTAAATACCAATTTGCTTATATTGAAGCCCGAGTAGAAGACCATATCCACCAATATGATAGCGGTCCAGTTCGGTGATTTCCCTCCGGTAGCAGCTACAGATGGTGTTATCCCTATCCATAAAGGGGAAATACATATGAAAAACACTAACCTATATAATCAGAAGGATGGAGGGCTGGTACCCCTCACTACCTCAAATGGAGAGATCATGTGAGTCCATCCCGACCTGGTTGAAGACCAACAGTGGACGAACACCTCATCCAAAAAGAAAAGAGGCAAGGCTAAGTCATCCAACATGATTAGCCCCTCCAAGAATGAGAATGATGATCATCTCAAACCTCTCACCGACTCAGAGGAAGAGAGGATTGTCCTTGCAGCATATCCAGGAGGCAACCCTGGCACCTGGTCAGGAAAAGCTGACCTGAAAGACTATGATCAGAATGTTCAAGGAGTATAAGAACAGTACCAAGATGTTGGAGGTTATAGATCACTAGCCCCTTCTAAACACAGAGTTTACCTGTGCATGTTAGTTTTTGAAACGCAGGCAACCCATGCGTTTTCCACCTTTAATCAAATGAAATGTAAAATGGTCCGTGCATTTCCCATCTTCAACAGATACCCAACTCTGCATCTTAAGTCTAAGACGAAGAGTTAAGACCCAGAATGCAAGTGGCCTGTGCATTTCAATCATCCACAGATACCAAACTCTGCATCCCAAGTCTGAGGCGCAGAGTTAAGACCCAAAACTCAAGTGGTCCTTGCGTTTTCAATTCTTAGCAAACACCCAACTCTGAGTCTCAAGTCTAAGACGCAGAGTTAAAGCCTATAACACTAACTTAGGTATTTGACTTGTTCAAACACAAGCTGAATGGCCTCAAAACCATTTATCTCATATTTTGAGGGATTTTCGCCCACTTAGGAGGGGATTTAGGGGTCAGTTACACCCCTTATCCCCTTATAAATACCCGCATTACTCAAGTAAAGGGGTTGGTTGGATTTTTTTTAGATCAGATCATCCAGGAGATCGGCCAGAGAGAAGTTCTTAGCAACAAGAAGATCTTAGAGTATCCACTAGCAACAAAGGATCAAGATACTTGGTTTATTAACCGATTATTCAGTTTCAACAACTCTTTTCACAGAGTTCTCAACTCGTTCTGAGTTACATAACTCGTCAAGAGTTCTTAATCAAACTTACCATGCAAGTTCCAGCAAGACAAGACGTGCGGATCGTCAACGGAGAGTAAATTCGACGTCAGCATTCGAAGGAGGCACTCCATCGCCACTGTGAAGAACCTAGAATTAAACAAATGGGAGAATTCAAATCAATTCTCCTCTCTTTTATAATCGGAAATCCAAATTGTAATTAAGATTGAGAGAATACAAATCAAATATATTTCTTTCAAATTTTCTTTTTATTATAAATTTTCCACCAAACACTAGCTAACAATAATTGTGCGGCAACTCTCGCTCGCATTGCTTCAGGAATATCATCAGGAGGATTAACCCGCAATATCGAGCGACCTTCAATTATTGCTTGGATATAGAGGTAGACGTACACCCCACAATCATAGCTGCAACATAGAATACTATATTACACATTTTCGCTGGCGATAGAACAATAACACGATCTAGACGAAGGAACTAACCTCCCTCTTTGTTGCTCGCATTTGATGGCCCTGTATTTAAATACGCTGGATACATTTGGCCTAACAAAATCAACTTGTTGTTCATTAAAATAGTTTATGATTTTATTAACTGGCTTCATCCACGCTTAATGGCCAGAAGAGCTGTAGTAGATGATGACCTTTTCATTCATATCAACTTTAACTAGATGCCAGTGGTCGTATCTGACCAACGGGATCAACAGCTTCCCTATGCGGACAACGGTGTATTTTTCAATATATGTCAAAAATAACTCATAATGCGATAGGTCGATAGAGTATAGTGAGTACTGCTAAGAGTAGAAAGTATACATTACAAGAACTAACATGTAATTTAGAACTAACACGATAATTTAGAACCAACATGTACTTACAAGAAAGAACACCGAAACGACTCCAAATTTTTTGTCATATGCCTTTTGTTGGATTGTGTCCAATAATGCTTCCTCCATCTGTAACATCAATGAAACATTAAAATCCAACATGTAAACAACACATTATATATTATTAAGCATAGATAATCTAACTTTATCGTCCACCCGACCACCACGTAGTAAATACAACAGCTCTTCCAGGTTCAATGTGCTATTATTTGTCTTAATAACATCATATCTCCTGAAAATCATAACTAACATGGATTAGGACTAACAACACTTAACAAATTAGCATATAAAAGTCAATTGAACCTTACATGTGAATCTTTTAGGAGCAAAATTTGGCTAGATAATTATTTTCAACTGCGGAGAGTCTAGCTGATACTATATTTGGTATCCTAAAATTATGTACAAAAGCACTCATACTATCTATTATATGGATGCTAAAAAATTGTGGGTCTGGAATATCTTTATTTAGCTCGCCCAATAGAACTTCCTCCTCAGCTATCATTGGCTTCAAACTCAATGCATCCCAAGTGGGATATTGTTTGTCGATATAAAAATGGGCAACTTTGTCATCTGTATGTACATCACCAGGACTTGAATGTATGTCTACAATAACCTCTTTTTTCTTTTGCTTTGCCTTTCCCTTTGCCTTTGCCTTCGCCTTTCCCTCTGTGTATAGGGTCTGAACCCATTTAGACCGTTTGCTTTCCCTTCGCAACTTTCTCGATGGGGCTGCTATAACTTTTTATGTTTGAACATCACTTGACAGAGTTTCTAAGATTCTGTCCACCTGATGTGAAATATCCTCAATGGCCTCAGTCGAACTGTCTACATGCTCCTTTTTCGTATACACAATCACCTCCTCTTCCTTTACAATCTCCTCCTCTTCCTTATGTACAATCTCCTCCTCTTTGTGTACAATGGCCTTAACCCTGCTATCCACATCCACATCCCCCCTTCTCCACCAACAATCTCCTCCTCCTTCTCTGATTTCTCCTCACCCGTATGATCTACAATAACCTCTGTTCTATCTACATTTTTCTCACCTATATTATCTGATTTTTCCTCACTCTTATCTACATTCTCTTCATGTACAATCTCTTCCTCTTTATGTACAATGGCCTCAACCCTGCTATCCACATCCATATCCCCCCATTCTCCACCAACAATCTCCTCCTCCTCCTCTGATTTCTCCTCACCCGTATTATCTACAATAACCTCTGTTCTATCTACATTCTCCTCACTCTTATTATCTGATTTTTTCTCACCCTTATCTACATTCTCTTCACCCTTATTATCTACAATAACCTCTTTTCTATCTACATTATCCTCATCTTTATTCTTCTCATCTTGCATGATGTGATCTTCCTTATGTAATCTGCTTGATTTGGATGGTTGTTCCTCCTCATGAACACGGCTTCGGCTTCATTTTTTTAACAATTTTCTGTTTGATATTTGCCTTCAGCACCACCGAGTCTATGACCTTATCATGTCTTCCAAGTTCTTCAATTATTCTGTTCAGCCTGTTGATCTCAATCATAAATTCTTTACAATATGTACTCTTGCTCTGCTTTGTGGTAAAGAGTAGTCGTTTGAGGAATTTAGCTAAATTTTTTCAAAATGTAAGTTGTTGCTCAATGGGTAGATAATTCACCTCCTCTTCATCTTCAAATGCAATTTCAATATATTTTGAAATGATCTAAAATTATTAAGGGATTATATTATAATAAAATAGGATTAGACATAGGCGAATATTATTTACATTTAGCTATAGACAACTTAGACTTAACAGGATACTTACATAGCCTATTGAGAAGTTGTTCGTTTCCTCCACATTAAGCTTCCTCTTTAACTTCGGCACCCGATGGGCTGCTTCACCCCCTGGGGGGCAGGAAGTGCATGTACACTAGAAGGAGCAGGCCCAACTTCCACAATAGGCCTATGAACTTCAGCTATGGATGTTGACTTGGCTTTTGATGCAATGGTCCTCAACCTCATAGATGGGACGTTCTCCATGCCTGCTGCCTAGTTTGTTATTGGAGGTTTGGATCTATCGACGTAGGCATATTTGTTAATGCCTATGATCTCGTAGTATCAAAGCTGAAGAAAATATATTAAGCATTCAAATCAGGACTAAGAATGCACTTATTAGAGCCAACAAACAGAAACTAACACGAGATGCAATAGGACAAACATGTCTCCTCTTAGAACTAACATGAGATGTAATACGACTAACATGATGTTTTAACATGAGATGGAACTAACCGACCTTTGTTAGAACTAGCGTGACCCAATCCTGAACTAAGATTATGCCATTTAAATCTTAGCAGCACAACTCAAATAAGAACTAATATGAATACGACGAGAACTGACATGAGCGCAGCTAGATCTAACATGGTAAAATTAGAACTAACATGACATAAACTGAAACTAACATGGCATAAGTTAGAACTCACATGTTATGAATCAGATATAGAATGAAATAAAGTGAGTAAAACATGGTATGACCCCTGGCCTCTTCTTGCCCTCCAAATCAACTCTAATACCCCTGATAATTTCTGAATAAACAGCCCATGCTACATTGTTGACCCTCTCAATGCTATCCAAGTATTTGAGTATAGGTCTAGGGATACCCTCTCCACTTTTGGGGCACCATATCATAGAGCATTGGTACAAACTTTGCAACAGAACAAAGTCTTGGACATCCTGTTCTTCTGTAGATTCCACGAGCCTTTCCAGTTGCCCTTCAAGGTATCTTCGATGGGTGATTGGTACCTTTTTTAACTTCATCCCATCTTCAGTTTTGAAAAGATCAGCGAAGTACTGCAACCAGATTCTATTTCTTGAGTCCCGGTTGATATGTATAACTTCCCCATAAACTGGGAAGTAAGTATGGTTATGGACCCATTGTAAATCAAATTTAACACTTTTCATGCCACCAGCCTTTGAGCCAGGGATAGAAAATATGTCATTTGCTCTATCATAATAACTCAGCAGAATTTCAAGTGTGGGACGATCAGGCGCAGGAGCACCAACTGAAATATAGTGCTGAAATATAGATCCTCGGTATGCATCCATGTGACATTGATGCATCTTCGGAGCAATACGTTTCATGAACTGACAATAAGGCCCAATATTGGCGGTTAGACTTATTGAATCAGCAGGCTCAGTTACAACAATCATTTTCCTATAAAAAACCAAAAAAATTCCAAGTTCATTTAGAGCTAACGTGAATTGATTTAGACTTAACACTACCCGTCATCTAATAAAACTAACGCAGACTGTTATAGAACTAACATTGGACTCAACCTAGAACTAACATGGAAGCAGTTGGCTAATTTTTAAATAGGACTAACATTTTTAAATAGAACTAACATGGACACAAACTAAAACGAACATTACCTTAATGGGTTTTTGGGGAGGGTTAGCTCGTTGAAATTAGGGCACACTACAGCGAAAAACAGTCTAGTTAAAATTAGGGCACTTACTTTTTTGTGAAGGTACGATGGTACGGCCAACCCTTGCCGTTCCTCTTTGTTGCTCTCGTCATTCTACTGCCTGCCTTTGCATGACCAGGAGGGTTTGAGTGGCTTCCTCCGTGCTGCCAACACCAGAGGAACCAATATTTTGGGTTTTGTAGTCGTTAATGGATTCTGCTTCTCTGGACAACATTTTTCCGGTGAACAACCTATTTCCGACGAACAACCTAGAACTTGCAAAAAACGCCAACGAGAGAAGAAGTAGTTCTAGAGTTTCGTGAATAGGGAGGCAGTGGAAGAGAGAGATAGAGACGGGGTGCTTGAGTAGACGAGGGGGCGCATTAAACGGGTACAGTCCCATCAAAGGGGCACGTTGGTAACTTCCCATGGGCGTTTTTTAAAAATCGGTACTTTAGGGCCTCGTTACAAATACTGTAAGTTTTTTGGGCTTATACACACGGGGGAAAATACAAGGGGCCTCGTCACATGATTTTTCAGCTTTTGGGGTCCCGACACATTTTTCCCTATTTTTTATACCAGATAATTTTCTATATAACTATTCTGTGATTAATTTGTTTACTTAATTAAGAAATGAGATGTGTTTATATAAAGCTGAATCTGTCAAAATAAAAGTTTCCAAATCTTGGTCTTAAATTTACGTCTTGATACATGGTATTTAATAGCGTCCTCTAGTAGATTCGTCAAGGCCACTTGTGAGTTGTAAGCTTAATTCATGCATAAATTAATTATTTCTCACATAAGTGCATCTCTTCATAGATATGTAACGATTATTTCATCATGGGATTGCGTCTTATATGCTTAGATCCGGACTTACCAAACAGTAAACTAGTATGGTATCTAACAGAGAATATAGAGGATACAAACACATAAAATAACAGAGAATACAGATAATGAAGAAATTTTCTAAATAAACTCTTTCCAAATTTTATTCTCTAAAATCGACCCTATTTAAACTTTATTACAAAAATCTACCAATTTTTTCACCACGTCAGCATCGTGGCCAGAAAGTAGATCGATTTTTTAAGCGCGATCCTAATTAGTCGGGGTTAGCAACCCCGACTATTTTAGACCTCACCCACAATTTGGCTGCTAAACTAGTCGGGGTTCAAAACCCTGACTAATTTAGCACATATTTAAATTGGTCGGGGTTGGGAAACCCGACCATTTCAAAATACCTAATTCGAAATGGTCGGGGTCCCCAACCCCAATCATTTAGCAGAGAGTAACCAACCCTAAGTTAACGAAGTGGGAAGTTGGCTAAGGGACACAATAGTCGAGGTTGTCAACCTCGACTACTTGTTTTGGGTCCCGCCCGCTATATAAACCAATCGAAGCCCTTCTCCCCAAAAATTTATCGCTCACAGCCGCCTCTTTCTTCTTCAAAACCGTCACTCTCTTGTTTTGTTGTCACCCATCTCAATTTCAACCCCATTTTGCGGCTGAAATTCGTCATGAAAGTTTGCTTAAGATCTCTAGGGTAATTTATCTTCCTTCTCTCCTCTTTTAACATGTAGAAATCTAGGGTTTTCTCTCAAAAACGAATTTCTAGGGTTCGAACTCTATTTGTAGTGGTTCGAATGCATTGTGTGTTGATTGTTGTAATTAAAATTAAACTTTTAGGGTATAGAATATATGCTCAATTCTAGGGTTTAGGGTTTTCAATATGGGGTTTAGGGTTTTTGGTCAAGATTAATGAGAATATTTGCATCTTAGGTTTTCAATTTGGGGGTTAGAGTTGTAATTGATGATATTTTTTAAATTTTTTGTATTTAAATGATATAATCTTCTTTTACATAGGTTGAACAATATGATTTTTATTGCTTGCTCTTATGATGGGAAAATTAATTATGAAATGAATAATATGCTAATGTATGTTGGAGGGGTAACGACCCCAATAATGATCTCGGAATCATATAGTTATTGTGACTTGGTTAAGGAATTACACCGAGTTACGGAAATTGACCCACGAGAATACCGGCTAAAAATAATATGCAATTGGCTCATAACTTTTGATAGAACGTCCGCACTTGAGATCTCAAACGATTATCATATGAATATTATGTTTAATTGGAGCAAGTCGTAACCAACAGTAGAATTGTTTATTGAAAAGTTGTCATATAGTTCGTGCCAAATATTGAAACCTCCAGGAGAATTCTCACACATGTTAGATTTGGGAGTTGAGTCTGATGGTTTTCTTTCTTCTTCGAGTGAAATGGAACAGACTCAATTTTAATATCACAGTGGTGCACCTTCATTCGGTGGAACGTCAAATGTCATGAATAATGAAGTCCCTTATGAAAATATGAGGCCATTAAGAGGGGTAACAGTTGAGGAGGATGAAAGAAGCAACGACTATGAAGGTGATGAGCAAGATAGTAAACTAATTGATATCATACAATTTGTGAGTGAAGATGTTGAAGAGAATCCGGATTGGCCTGATAAGGCTTATGTTACTAATGAATATATTGAATACGAAGAACCACCCCCGACGAGTTTGAAGATGATGAGTGGATTCGTTCTTCTACGGTACAAGATATGTGCATTGGCCAAAGTTCAACTCATAAAGGAGATGATGACGTCCCTTTCAGAGTTGGTGATTTATTCAAACTAAGGGCCAATTGGTTGATGCTATTCATGATTACTAAATCAAAAAGAATATCAAATTCAAGCAAGTTAAAATCAATCGCACAAGTTATGATGCAATCTGTTTTATGAATACACGAAAGGTTGGGCATAGGGAAATGAAGCAGATTAAGCATGTCCTTGGAAGTTATATGCATTTGCCGGAAAGAAACATAAGTTTTAGGATCACATAGTACTGCGGTGTTCACACATGTAGCAATTCGATATTAGAGCAAGATCACAGTGGTGCATCTGCCTCTTACATAGCGCAGTCGATTATGTCAAAATTAAAGAAGAAGGTTGAATTAACTCCCGGTAATATAATTGAGAGAGTGCTAGATATAAAATTCATTAAAATATCATATAGTAAAGCATGGAATGCAAGGAGAATTGTGATGATAAAAATATTTGGTGATTGAGAGAAGTCTTACGCAACACTACCTAAATATCTTCATGTGATCAAAAGAAGCAATCTTGGATCTGAATACAAACTCATAACCAAAGAGATCAATACGGTAGTTCAACAATTCACCTCTGTATTTTGGGTATTTGGTCCTTCGATCGAAGGATTTAAATTTTGTCGGCCGGTTCTTAGCATTGATGGCACACACTTATATGGTAAATATAATGGTGTATTGCCTGTTGCTACAGGAGGAGATGCAGATGGTGACTTATTTCCTTTGGCCTTCACAGTTATGAAGGTCGAGAACAGTGAAAATTGAGAGTGATTTTTTTCTTGCATTAAATTATATATTTTTAATGTGTTACCTCCTAGGATAATTACTTTTACATCCGATAGGATGAAATGTATTCCAAAAGCATTGTACAGGAGATTTAGCTCTCATCACCATCACCGCTATTGCTTACGACATATTAGAGCTAATTTTAAAAAGAGCTTTGGTCAGATACATTTACAAAACCTTCTTTGGCAAGCGAGTTGTCCCGAAACATGTGTATATGATCGGATACGAGAGCAAATCAAGGAAACATCTCAAGCTACACATGACTGGATTGAGAGTAGTTTGGGAAGTGATTACGTCGATTGGTGGGTAATAAGTAAATATGGAGGGAATCGTTTTTGCATGATGACAACTAATTATTCTGAAAGCTTCAACAGGGAAAGCTTAAATGGAGTACTTAAGGAGGCTCGAGCAATGCCCGTACAGGCACTAGTTGTGAGGACATTTTATAGAATCAATCACTATTTTGTCAAGCGGCGAGAGGATGGAGCAAAGTGGGTGACATTATTAACACAAAAATGAAGATATTGTAGGAGCTCGTGTCAAGCAAACGAGGTCAACGAAGATTGTTATATTTGCTGTAGATGAATGGTAGGTTACAAACAAACACGATCATAATTACACCGTTAATTTACGAGGGACACAATGCGCATATACTTGTAACATACCAAAATTGCAAAAATTATCATATTCACATGTTATAGCAGTTACATCCAAGCAATTTGGGGGGG
>BQKN01000064.1:346069-360938 GCA_022839385.1 Asparagus kiusianus
TTAAACAGCTCTTAAACACGATTAATATCTTGCTAAACAACAAACTTAGATTTCTTAGTTCTTTAGAAGAAGAGCAGCAATGGGGTATGTATAGCACCCCAATACAACAGCTGAAAGTATGCAAAAAGACCAAAAAACCATTTGAAAAACTAGCCGTTATACACATCTGACAACTCGGCGGTCGACCGGTCCGGTCGACCGCTTAGTTCAAAAACATCAGAAAATAAGGGTTTGACGCTGGCGGTCGACCGACGGCATTTTCGGTCGACCGGAAATTCTCTCGGTCGACCGGGGCGGTTGACCGCGAGTATGAGCTCAGAAAGCAGAATAACTGTCGGTCGACCGTACCGGTCGACCGAAATCTGATATGAGCAGTTTACAGGTTTTTGAGGCTGATTTGAAAAACCAAAAGAAATATCAAATCAATTCCAAACATAGTGAAACTTTGGGGAAAGATTCTAAATGATAAAATAAACATGTTTCAAAAAGAATTTTTGGAAAATCAATTTTCGTTTGTGAAAACTCCCTGTTTTTGAGAAGTGCTTAGAAAACATGTTTTTATATGAAAGTGAAAGTTGATATAGAACCTGTAAATATGTTTATATATGTTATGCATATATTATATATATACAATGAAATATTAAAGAGCTGTAAACATGAGAGAAAGGTTATTTTAACAACGTTTGATGAGAAAATCATTTATATGATAGAAAACGTGTTAAGCGTGCATATGTTGAGCTTAGATATAATCATACAATATATGTAAGCGTACTAAATATATACCTAGGTAAATCCACGCAAATGAACTTGAACCTTTAACACTTGATTGGCGTGTATTGAAATACCTGAAAAGAAAAACATAAACACAAAACACTAGAGAACATATTAGTAATAAATTGTTTGACAAATCATCATCAAAACTATAGGGTCAACAGGAACGCCTTCCTTTGCATCATCAAGAAGATTCAGTCTGCTCTTAAGAGGACGCGTAATGCAAAACGTGATGGACGTGAGGAACGTCTCATAGGGTTCGACTGTCGCTGGGTCGAAGGACACACGGGAGCAGGCTCAAGTCGTGCACATGATGAAGCTGGAGGCTCACAGCAAGCTCAAGACAGATGTTCACAACAGGTTCAAGTCGACAAGGATGTCATGCACTCACAATTTCACACACAACCAGACGATGAGATCATCTGAGCTCATGTTGAAGGTGAACGGGGAAGGGGGAGAGGAAGAAGAAGGAGAGGGAGAGGGAGAGGAAAGGGAGTTGTGAATATTTGTTAAATTTTGATATAGATGTTTATGTTTTAATTTGTTATGTATATGTTTTAAATTTCGATATACTTCATTTCGATATACTTCATACTCGTGCACATTCGAGCTGGGATTTGATGGATTGGTATGCGTTTATTTGTGTTTGAAAAGATACGTGTTTATTTGTGTTTGAAATTGATTGTGGATTGATAAATGTGTACCAAGAGTTTGTGTTAAACTTGTGGATTGATATGTATTAGCAGGGGTGGGATTTTCCATCTGAGTGTGGGCTGGAAAATCTCTGCAAAATGGTCATGGTTGGGAACCCCGCCCATTTCTTGTGTAGTGACACTCTGATGAATGGTCTCTGCGAAATGGTTGGGGTGCATTTCGGGGTTGGGAACCCCGACCATTTCAAATCCCGTCCATTTCGAATTAGGCATCTCGAAATGGTCGGGGTTTCGAAATGGTGGGGACTCCCAACCCCGACCAATTTAAATATGCGCTAAATTAGTCGAGGTTTTGAACCCCGACTAATTTAGCAGCCATATTGTGGGCGAGGTCCAAAATAATGGGGGTTGCCAAGCCCGACTAATTAGGATCGCGCTTAAAAAAATCAACCTATTTTTTGGCCACGATGCTAATGTGGCGAGAAAGTGGGTCGGTTTCTGTAATAAAGTTTGAATAGGATCGCTTTTTGAGGATAAAATTTGGAACGAGTTTATTTAAAAATTTTCTTCTATAGAGAATATTTCCTTCTGATTATCAATTTATTACACAAAATAATAGAGAATATTGTCAGAAAAAAATAGAGAATATTGAGAGATGAAAGCATATTTACAAAATTGAGAAATTAAAGAGGGGGCATGGTTAAATAAAAAATGACAACGATCTCAACCCGTTACACGAGAATCATGGTGCATGATCTAGTATGCCGCGCAACCTTTTAAAAAAAATTCTTTTAAAAAGATTATTCACAATCGAGAGAGAATGTTCTAAAAATTAGCAATCATTATAGAGATGAACTATATTACAATGTGAAAGAGGATGAAGTTGAAGAGAGAAACATTAAGGGCGATGGAGTTCAAAAAGAGCGCAGCGCAACACCACCACCAGCAGCAAATTAGAAAAGATCTCAAGATCAATTCATTAGACAAGTAAAACAAAGTCGAAACCTTATTCTCATCAAAAACAAAAACCAAAGTCCCACGATACAGCTACAGCAACATTCGAGGCTAATTTCTCCACCACAATGAAAACACACATAAATCTCAAGAACAGTTCACTTGAGACTGAACAGGCCTCAGATCAAACTGATGATCCCAAGCGTACTTAAACTTCACGGGATTACCTTGAAACACTGGCAGACCGTTGTTGATAATGCAGCGGCTACCCTCCACTTTGAATACGTTAGGGTCGACAGGTTCGCTAGTCTTGAACCCGTCGCATGATACATATAACGACGATTGGGAACAGATGCAATCGTTGCTCAGTGTAACCTCGTACTCTATCTTCCCTTGAACCAACACGCCGGTTGAAGATTGAGAGAGCTTGATGCTTGAGATGTTGCATTCACCGAAAGCTACGTAGACAGGAAATATGAAATGGTTAGCTTAATTATAGTGAAATTGTATTATGAGATTAAATGAAACAAAAAAGGAAGAAGAAAGAGACCTCCACGTGAGAAGTAAAGAATGGCAAGGGACAGGCAGAAGAGCTCGAGTATGGTAGACATATTGCCTAGTTTGTGAAAACGTAAATTTTCTTTGGTTGTAATGAGAGAATGATACGGGAATAATGGGTATTTATAGAAGAACTAAGAAATCAAGTATTTTGAGAAGGTTATTAACTATTTGATTTCCTTCCTAATATTTTATTTATTTTTTTTTCAAATGTAAGCTTTCCTGAAGGTTTGAGTACATTCCCTCTTTGGATCCTATTTAGAAAAGGAAACATGCGCAAGAAAAAAAATATGGGAACTCATTAATAGTTTGATCTTTTTAGTTATTTGCATATTCGTAATTTCCTTATTTAGAATACGACACTGTTTTTAGGTACATTCCTCCTTTTTAATGAGTGCGCTACGCAAGGAAAATATATAAAAATAAATGATGATCTGTAGATGTCTGCATTTAACATTTTTCCTTATTATAATGTATGAGCATCACGTACCCAAGGTTTATACAAAGCACAAGAATTTAAGTAAAGTCTCTTTAATTTTAGAATGTAAAAGAAGTAGAAAATTTTTCTTAATTTGACTCTCTGCTTGTGATAATTTGGCCTTACTTTCATCATTTAAAATTTTTAAACATCCATCTTTTAGACTATACATTATAGTACAATAATATAACAATATTCAAAATTAACCAAGAAACCCTAAGACCTAATGAATTCCTAACACTAGGATATTTTCAAATAACGCCATAAAAAATATTTACTCTACACTCATTATAACATAATAAAATTTATTCTGCACTCACTATAATAATAAAATTTGATCATATTTTCTCCCTGAAATTTATTGCGCCAGAAGAAGCTAGCTTTCATATTTTCACTGAAAAGCTCTCAGCAAAAGTTAGAAAAAAAATTATGATTGATGGAAATATAACAAAAAAAACAGTGGAAATGTCATATATAAGAAATCTAGGATTGGGGACATTATTGTAAAAATAAGACCACTTATTCTAATCTCAACATGAGACAATAACATATTATCAAAAACAGAAAATATAAGATAGTATTGTTTGATCCATGATCCAGATGGTCTGGCATTTGCGGCTAGGTCTTGGCCTTCTTAGCCCATAGGCCCATTTCCAAGTATTTTCCAGGTAACCACTGGAGGTGAGTATTTTCAGCTAAGGGGGTGTTTGGTTCAATTTCTACAAATTATAGGAAATGTTTTCCACTCAAAATATGATTTCCTTGTATTTCTTAAAAAAAATTATAAGAAAAATTTTTAAGAAGTCAAAAAGTACCAATTTTCTTGTTTTTTGTACTTTGCTTGTTTGGTTCAAAACAAGAAAATGACTTATAACTTTATAGAAAATAGCAAGATTTTCTATAATTTGTAAAAATTGAACCAAACCCCCCCCCCCCCCCCTAAATTTATAGAAAAGTATCAATGGAGTGTCAGATTTCTGTGTGATTTCCGCCTATTTTAAGAGGAAATTTGATTTCTGTAAATTTTGGTACTTTTCTATACTTTACAAAAAACATTTCTGTAATTTATTTTTTGAACCAAACACAGTTTACGAAAATCAACAGAAAATTTTTAATTACAGAAATGTCATTGTCAGTCCTTTTGAGAAAACTTTTCTATAAAATTGTTGAACCAAACACCCCCTAAAACTAGAGTCAGTTGGGCAATTCATGAACTAAACCATACTAGTGCTAGTCTAGTTATTTTTATTTTATTTATAGAACTAGTCTTATGTTAAACTTAGTTTGACTATTTTTCAATTAAAGCTGACTTAGAACTCATGTTATGCTATTCCTCATGGGATTGAATTTCGATTTATACTTGCCCATCGCGGTGACCGAGACGGTTGGGAGGTTCCAATACGGCCCTCATGGTCTTGAGTTTGTTTGGCTTTCGTTTTTCTTCTCACAATTTTTTTCTTCAAATGAAACATAGTCTTGATTAGTTCAGCCAGCACCTCCTTGGATTGGTTGCTGTCTGATTATTGACCAAATTCAGGCCAGATTAAAACTGAATTAGGTCCACATAGTGAAGTTGCGGAACCAAGGTTATGTAACTTGTATCAAAATTGATCTAAGTAAATCTGGTCTAGTTTTGCAGCTAAACTGATCCCTGGGATCTGAAACAGATTGGTTGGTTTTCAATTGCTACGGAGTCGTGATGCCCCCTCATTCTCTCAACAAACTTGTTCTGTTTTACTTGATGCGGTGCTGTTTATCGTTCCTCTCTTTTGTGCAGAGAAACTATATGATTTCTCACTCTTAAAAAAAAAACCCAAAACCTGAATCTATTCACCTTTTTCGTGTCCCATGCTTCTGATGCATGATTTTTTCCCGTGACAAATTTCTATGAACAGCTGAAAAGATTTAAAACAAGACGAAGCAATTTGAAGAGTTAGGGAGGCTCCCATCAATATCATGGAGAGATAATATTCAGAAATACATCAGCTCAAGGAATTCGTTATCAGAGAGTGGGTGGGCATCTTGCATCAGGCAGCAAACTCATGCTGGAATCCCCAAGGTGGAAGGATAATGGAGTCCCCAAGCGCCAGCTAAGTACCAACTTGGAACAAAACACACGGTGCAAACTTTTGTTAGTGGGCAAGTTGAGGCTCCTTGCTAGCACTCTATGCCTACAGGGATTAATTATCAATGTAAAATAACACCTCAAACCTGTTTCATACATGAATAAGGTACTGAAACAAGTTATATGCACACGCGCGCACGCGAGAGTTGCAGATCTTCTATAAAAGCTGAATTCATCCATATTGAGATTCCAGAAGGCACAAAATGAACAGAAAAAAAAACAAGGGAACGGGAAAAAGATCGGCATGGCAACGCTGAACGTCGAACAATGTTTGCGATTCATTTTCTTCACATTATCAAGCAGAAATATTACAGATGTAATTATGGCAATTTCAGCATCTAAGTTTTAGAGTGAATTCTGTTATATACCTCTACTGCAGCTAGAGGGTTTAGTGCATGATTGCACACACTTCATTTTATTAGATTAGCTCAAAGTTCAACAATTTTTACAGTAGCCACACCTAAACCATGAAAACAAGCACATGATTTAGAACCATAAACCAGCATCATATTTCCTTGATTGCGCCGTAAATATTTACATTATGTACAACCCAAGCACTAGATATTCACAAGTGTGTAATCGACGTAACTCTAATGCTAAATGCCAACACCCATCATCAGATTTACAGCAAGTGATGAATCCAAGCTTAATACCTCTACAGTATATCAGAACTCTGTACAGTATCTAATCGTAGTAATTTCCTTATACTGTACTAACTCATAATCTTTAAGAGTAAGACCTGACCAACCGAAAACTCTGAAAAGAACATCCTTTGAAGAAATTCCCAAAGAGGAATCCAGTGCCACTTTGAGGTTTTGATGTAGAGAAAGGATTTTGCTTCACCCTGAGAACCGTCTCCCCAATCTGTTGTCGGATAGATTCAATAGTCTCAGCTCCCACTGGATTTCCCGACATCTCTGATACATAAAAGGAATCAATTGCTTTTCCATTTTTGGTCAAGATTTCTGCTCTTCTAATGCTCAATCCATTCTCACGGAAAATCCTTGTTATGTCTGAGAGAAGCCCAACCCTGTCTTCAGTCCTCAGTTCCAGCTCTAGTCCCTTGATAAATGCAAGCAATAAAGTTAACAATGTGTATAACCTGTTATGAAAGTATTTTTGATATAGAGAAAGACAAGTTATGAGTTATACCTCAGAGGCTCTTCGCTCGATAGCTGCTTCAAGGCATTGGATCACACGCTCTCGTTCAGCTTCTGAGCTTACGGGAAGCCCATCTACATGGCGAATGTAATACTCCTGAGTTGAAGTTATAAACGTTAAGACACAAATTAATAACATAAAAAGGATGAATAGATGTCATAGGAGTTGAAAAATATAGACCATGATATAATCATTTGAATTTTATAGCTCTAAATTTTGTTCAAACAAAAGCTACTACTGGAATGTGCCCAAGGGGAACATAACAACTATGTTGAACAATTTCAGGTTACAGATGCTGGAGTTAATTTATCCAGAATGCATAATGTTAAGCAAACCAGTGGATTGTACACAATTAGAAAGGCTTAAATAGTATCGATAAAGAAAATGCATGATTCACAGTATAATTTTCCTAAAATGTATCAAAAAGGAAACCTTACTGTCTCAAAAGCAGATTATAATTCAACTTCTTTGACAGATTTCAACAAGATTAGAGAATCAAGCAAACAATTGAACAATATTAGATTATCAATATCTCGCAGCCAACATAAAACCCTAACATAATATTAGAGCCAATGAATTATACCAAATGAAGAGGCTTTTAAATTTTTGTTGTACCTGGTAAGCTTCTGCTCTTCCAGCATCAACTGTTCCATGAAATACCACATACTGCATATCTGTGAGCGTACAGATAGTATCAAAAAGAAGCTTAGGCCGATCCTTAGACCTCATAATCACCACCGAATAATCCTTCTCAAAACAATCCATAACAGACACTTGAGGCCGAGACTTCTTATCTCCTAAATTGACACCCTTCTCAAAGTCCCTATCATCAAACATAAGCTGGTGCAAACGTCTCTCAGTGTGCGTGATCCCCATGGAAACCATAGATTTTGCAGTTCTAGAATCACCATCGCCCTTTAAGACGTTGCACAGGAGCTCCTTGATCTTAGAAAGCGTTACTGGATCCTCTATCGCAAGCCCAGTCGACCCGTTAGTGGCATGGACCACAGCTGCTGCACGTGTATTGTGGGTCCACACTTCAGCCTTGACAACGTTGCACTTGAGATCAGTAAGCACTGCACAGACTTCTGATAGCAGTCCGGGCCTGTCGGTGCCAGTGAGCTCAATTGCTGTGTAGTCTTTGGAGGGCATAACCCCGACTGAGTTTCTTTGAATGGAGGGGAAGAAGTATACATCCGTCTCAATGGACTGATGTCAAAAGCAAATCAACTAATAAGAATTAGAAGAGCTGTTGTAATAATGTGAGTAAGTATATAGAAAGTGAGGCTACAAAGGATTTTACTTTACCATAACTAAGGTATATGAAACTTAGAACCAGAAGAGGAATATATTGATCTAATTTTATCACAAATTTCATTGAAAATTGGAGAATAAATGGACATATATAAACTTATGGACAGTGAGCCTAAAAAGGATTTTGCTTTTGCTTTATTAGTACAATAGGTATATTGAGTTAAAAGCATGGAGTGAATACATTGATCTAAATTTATCAAAATATCATCAGAACTCGAGAAATAAATCAAGAGACTTGAAAATGGAAAAATAATTGTGTTCTCCTGCTGCACAAATCAAAAAACGAACAAAGAACAAAATATATGGCATGCATAATGAAAAATATGACAAGATTTCTGTCTATGAAGCCCAGTGAACACTGATACAGATATACTGAAGGAACCAATAACAAAAAGATTGGTAAAATTGCTATTCAATTAGAAACTAGATAATATGTACAAGGACTTGAAATATATATTGAGGGTGCTAGATTTATTTGTGAAGGAGCAGAATGAGTATCAATAATAAGCTGATCATTGATGCTGAATACGTTAAATTTCAAAGGAGAGAATTACTTACAGTTTTTATATATGACATGATGTCTTTGTCCCAAATTTTATTCCCATCTCGGTCTGTGACATTAAAAACTGAAGAACTAAAAGAATTAGTTACGATTTTAAGCATGAGATAGGTATAAAAGCTTAGATTTTAGTCTATAAACTGACCATCCATGAACCAGCTCCCATCTGAAGATATGTAAGCTTTGATGATGATCAGGTTCAAATCAGTGAGGAATTGAATAACTTCTAAGAGAATCCCATGCTTGTTCACACTGTCCACCTACGAGGAAAAATATTGACAATACTAAAATTAGGCAAACTAAATAGTACATTGAGAACGAAACAGAAGCAAGCAGGATAAAATTTACCCGAATTACTGTCGCATTATCACAATAATCATTGTCAATCACGACCCTGCAGCATAGAAACAAATGGGTATAAATATGATATACATACAGAGCATGCATAGCAAAACTTACTTCACTAAAATAATTTGTTAAAGCTCTGCATAAAGTCAGGGAGATTTTAAACCTACCAATAAATTCTCCATAACGGATTCAAGGTTAGGGTATGATGAATCTTCTAGAAAGCCCAATTGGCTAATTCAATTTCCAACAAGAAACAAAAACCGAAACTATAATAAATGGAAAAAAAAAGCCAATAATATCTAGGAAAAAATGCAACCAGATACTAAATACATGTGTAGAAGAAGAAAAATGGAAGTTCAAAACAAGCCAAATCCAACAAGTTCCTTCTAAAAAAAGATATATAATAAAAGGAATATGAAATCCATTAAAAAAATCAACCCAACTAGAAATTTATAAGGAAAACCCCCCAATGAATCAAATAAACGGTACCAAGTCATATCCAAAATTTGAGCAAAAAAATTAATAGTTTACTCTTTACACACTGAACCAATGTAATCTTCAATAACAACAAAATCAAAAGGAACAAACCCAGAAACACACCATTTCACTACAAACAATTCAAGTAGAAAGATAGAAAATCCATTAAGAAAACTTATAAAATCAAACTAAAAATTACACAAATTTGGAAACATCAAGAAAAAACATAAACACTCTGATAAGCTACATCTTTCTAATCCTAAGAACAGAAACTACAAAACGTCCCAAAAAGGAGAAATTTCAAATTTAAAAAAAAAAGCCCACTCAGAAACCTATAAACCCAAGCAAAACAAAACAGACAAATACGACCATCAAAATCCCAAAATTCCAGAACATTAAATAACCCAAAAGGGAAAATTTTGTAAAAAACATACAAATAATAAATAAAACTGAAGAAAAAACCAAAATTTACAATAATCTAGAAACAGCAAAAGGATTTGTTAGGCTACACCTTTCAAATTCCCATTAACAGGAAACTACAGACAACCAAAAAGTGAAAATTTTGCAAAAAAAAAAAAAAAACAAATTCCATAAGCAACCCATAAACGGAAATAAAAAAATAAAACCGAAAATATTCCAATAAATCGTAATGAATTTGATTACCTTGGTGGGTTCATCCTCCTTATTAGCTTAGCATACTCATCATCTTCCATCTCCAAAGCCTCAAAATTACCCATGAGAGTCATCATCAAAAGATGTTTTTTTTTAATGATAAAAGCGAGCCAAAAGAAAAGAGCGTGCTCTCTATTTATATAAAAAGGAGTAAAAAAAATCAGGGCAGAAATCAGAGGAGTAAATAAAGGATACCTTTTCTTTTTTTGACAGTTAAAACTATTTCCTTCTGCGTGCTCCTAACGTGCGCTGTCGATGACGTGGCATGATACAATTAGGTGCCAAGTGGGCCATGTTCTGCTTTGTCCCCACCATAGAATAGAACTGGACAGCTAATGGCTGGATTTTTGGGGGATTTTTTTTGATATTTTCACACTACAAGTTATTTATGGAAACTAACCAAGAATAGTATCTCTAAACTTTTTGGAATAATATAATGCAGTATTTTTAGTATCGAATCTCGGTGATTAGGCATGGGAACAAATCTTGATATTCCTAAGATAATGTTGTTAATTATGTGTGATAATGGAAGATCAACCATTTTTAGGAATTTCTTTTCTGATCTTTTATTTTATTTAATTTTATTGTCCTCCAAACTTGCCTTTTTTGTGAATTTAACATTTGTTAATGTTCATTGACCTTTTGCATCAATCTATGGTAATTGTTTATTTCTATTTATTAATTTTTAAAGGAAGATAAAAAATAATAATTACATTGTCATAGAGATAATGATACAGATGTTGGATTTTAAAATTTGTTCAGATTAAATTTTAAACTGTTAATGTAAATTTTCAACTCAACAATTTTAAAATTTTTTAATGTGTTAGAAAAAGCAATATCCTATTGATTAGTAAGTATCTATACTTTGCATTTGACTTCACATGTTCTACCCACTAGAACTATTTGTTTTATTTTCCCTTTGCATGATTGCATCAATGCTCCACACTCTAATTTGACGGATGTGATATATCATAAGTACAGTAATAAAATTAAAATTTATAGCCAGACTTAAAGAAGTCATTCATAAGCTACTGCTCTTACACAATCTCATGTGCAATGTAAGTGGAAATATATTTTCTATTAGAATAACACTCGTATGTGTGAATTTTTTTTAAGTCCACGCATTGATAGACTAAGTAAAATGGATAGTTGAGAATTACACAATCATCCTGAATGGAAGAAAATAATCTGCACGCACACATGCTACTGTGACAGGATTTAGATATCAGAAAGATCCCATTGACTTTGGACAATTATCAATAAATCAATCTTAACTTTTAACACCCCCCCCCCCCCTCGCCCCCCCCCACCAGTATAGGGGTTATTAGAAAACTCCTATTAACTTTGAGATATTATTAGAAAACTCTCTTAAATTTAAAAAAAATTTAATAAAATGTAAAAAATAAATAGAATTTTCTGATAAAATTTGAAATTTGAAATTTGATTTTCTCTTAATCACTATACTTAAGTGGGGGCTGGCATAGAAGGCCCGATTAGCTATTATATACAAGGGAGCGAGAGTATCAAACAACATGAGGTGTTATATTTTTAACCTACTGTTATCAAAGTCCGGAAAGAAAGTGGCGGTAAGTTGGGGTAACGTGAGACAGCCGGTAAACCTCACGTGTGGAGCGGGGTGTAGTCCGGACAGCTTCCGGTTATCTTGGAGAGTAGCAGTTGCGTTACCGACCGGCTCTGCCAGTCTGATGCTGACCTTAGGAGTTGAGGACCCGCACTCTTGCAGTCTCATGTCTCGCGTCTCGCGTCGTGTTTCCCTAGATATTAAAATAAATAAATAAACAAATATTTTACACAAATAAAAGGGAAAAATATGTCCAGGCCCCCAAAACATAAACTTCATGTGACGAGGCCTCTCATAGTTTCCCTATGTGGATCAGCTCCTTGAAGTGTGACATTTTGTACTGCAGCCCCTCTTTAGCAATTATTACATGTCAGCTAAGCTAAAATCCCTAAATTATCATTATCATCTTTCCTCAATCCCTCAAACCAGCTCTCTCTCTCTCTCTCCTCTCTCTCTCCTCTCTCTCTCAAGCTCTCAAGGCCCATTCCTGCCCGCGACTACGCCATTCACGACGACGTCGGGCTCTCATCTCCCCTCTCTCTCTCATCTCCTCTCTCCTCTCTCTCTCTCAAGCTCTCAAGCCCCATTCCTGCCCGCGACTACGCCCTTCACGACGACGTCGGGCTCCAGATGCGCGCCCTAGCTCGCGAGTTCGGCCCTCGAGTTCCCAACCACTTCCCCTCCTCTCCTCCGCCCCGCCTCGTCGCCGTTGCTCGCCGCCGCTCCCCGTCTCGCCCTTGACTACGCCGGAGTTCGCCACTGTCGCTAACTGCCTTGCCCTCGAGTTCGCCATTAACGTTGTCGGGATGCCATCAACCCGGATGCTTGCCAAGAAGAAGCTACAGGTCTTCAACAACTTAGACTAACATATATCGCATCACATGTCGATCGTGCCCAGCATCAACTTTCACGACAACAAATGTTTTTTTGACTTTTTCAATATTCAGGAGAACAAAGTGATGTTGATTCTGATGGTAATTAATCAAAACATTATTTAAGCTTGCATCTAAACCTTTGAATTCCTCTCTTTTGGGCTTGGGCTCTTGTGCAATGAATTGATCGGAGTAGATCCTCCATTCAATTGCGTTTATTTGGCAATGAATTGGTCGGAGTAGATTCTCCATGCTAGTTCTAGCCCGTACTATGTTAGTTCTAGCTAGTTCTAGCTCTAATTCATCTTAGTTCTAGGTTCTTGGGCCCTTAAGTTAGTTCTAACATGCACCTTCTTAGTTCTAGCCCACACCATGCTAGTTCTAGCCCGCAATATGTTAGTTCTAGCAAGTTGGGGCAAGTTAGAACTAATAATATTCGAAGTGAGATAACGAGAGGTAGAAAATGAACCCAAGTGAAAGGAATATATCGTGTGATAGACAATATAAAGGGCTACACACCGGTGAAGACGGTGGTGAAAATGGAGACCGGAGGTGGCCGAAAAATGCGCGCGAAGTCGGCACGGCACTGCTGTTTTTTGCTCGCTGCTGCAGTCGAGTGATGTTTCGAACGTTACCGAGAGAGATAGAGAATGAGTTAGAGCGTGATACAAATTAGAGGTGATAGGCAACATGTAGGACTACTCACCAAAGAAGAAATCGGCGGAAACAGAGATTAGAGGTGATCGGAAAGTGCGTGCGAAGTCGGCACAAAACTATAGTTTTTTCAGTGCAATTTCTCGCCGTTCGGGTTTGTTTTTCGCTATTCGGCGCTTTTTAACGCTGTCCGGGCTTGCCGGAGGTGGGAGGAGGTTGCCGGGGTCGTCGGGGTATCTCGGTGGGCTCCACCGGAGGTAGGAGGAGCTTTTCTCCGTTCCCAAGAGCCTAGAACTAAGATGAATTAGAGATAGAACTAGCTAGAACTAATATAGTGCGGGCTAGAACTAGCATGGTGCGGGCTAGAACTAATAAGGTAATGGTTAGAATTAACAAGTGCGCAAGAAAAAAACGCGGACTTGGTTTAGAACTAGCAATGTGTGGGCTAGAACAGACTGTATACAAGCTAGAACTAGGACAATAGAAGCTAGAACTAACGTAGAAGCATGAATTAACAAGTGCGCAAGCAAAAAACGAGGGCTCGGTCTAGAACTAGCAAGGTGTGGACTAGAACTGGCTGTATACAAGCTAGAACCAGGGCAATAGAAGCTAGAACTAACGTAGAAGTAAGAATTAACAAGTGTGCATATAAAAAACGCGGGCTGGGTTTAGAACTAGCAAGGTGTGGGCTAGAACTGGCTGTATACAAGCTAGAACCAGAGTAATATAAGCTAGAACTAACGTAGAAGCAAGAATTAACAAGTGTGCATGTAAAAAACGAGGGTTGGGTTTAGAACTAGTAAGGTGTGGGCTAGAACTGAATTTATACAAGCTAGAACTAGGGTAATAGAAGCTAGAACTAACGTAGAATCAAGAATTAACAAGTGTGCATGTAAAAAACGAGGACTGGGTTTAGAACTAGTAAGGTGTAAGCTAGAACTGGCTGTATACAAGCTAGAACTAAGGTAATAGAAGCTAGAACTAATGTAGAATTAAGAATTAACAAGTGTGCATGTAAAAAACAAGGGCTGGGTTTAGAACTAGCAAGATGTGGGCTAGAACTGGCTGTATACAAGTTAGAACTAGGTTAATAGAAACTAGAACTAACGTAGAATCAAGAATTAACAAGTGTACAAGTAAAAAACGAGGGATGTGTATAGAACTAGCAAGATGTGGGCTAGAACTGGCTGTATACAAGCTAGAACTAGGGTAATAGAAGCTAGAACTAACGTAGAATTAAGAATTAACAAGTGTGCATGTAAAAAACAAGGGCTAGATTTAGAACTAGCAATGTGTGGGCTAGAACTGGCTGTATACAAGCTAGAACTAGGGTATGTAGAAGCAAAAAATAACTAACATTAAGGGATTTTTTACCTGTAATGTTTTAGTTCTAGCTTCTATTACCCTAGTTCTAGCTTGTATACAGTCAGTTGTTCGCGGGAAAAATCGTGTCTTTCTTCATTGATATCATTGCCATCTCAATAACTGTTTATCGGTTACAAAGATCCGGTCTTTTTATAAGATCCGGTTACAATGAAAATCAAAAATAAGAAAAAGAAAGATTACAAATTTTATCCTTGTTTGCCGAACGAATCGCGAGCTCCTGTTATGCGGTCACTCGCTTTGTGGGTTCTTTGTCTGCGCCGGGGTTAATCCGTGGACCACCGCGTGATCTCGATCCGGTCGGATCT
>BQKN01000064.1:375938-389678 GCA_022839385.1 Asparagus kiusianus
CCCCACCAAAAGCAGATTCAGAGTTATGCTCACTTTTTTATTATGAATACGCATCATCATTATGTACATTAAACCTAAGTTTATAAGTAGCAGGTACCTATCCTCTACATAATAAGAAACAATGTAACTAATTTAATGTTGAGGTTTATACATTGCATAAGATAATTAACTGTTAAAATCCCTAACCATCACACCAAAACCTAGTAACGGTAAGCCAGAATTTCAAACACTTAATACTAAACTAGTTACGTCTTTATCTTGACTCAACATTCCTTTTAAATCAAATATTTAGTTTTTATCTCACTTACTGCAACATTACAAACTTACAGTCTACAGGGATATTTTATTGTGCTTACACCAACAAAATTTTTCGATTGTTCTATAAAAATTACAGCACTGTTAAATACCTTATACGAAATAAATATATTATCAAAGTTGTTTTGAGTCTGACCTGATAGGGCTCACAAAACCAAGTTCATATAGGTTTTATTATTAGGGTTAATTTTACAAAATTTTTCTTTTGCTATGAGTGTGTCAGGAAAAAAAACCCCAAAATTATTAGGGTTAATTTTCAAAGTTGATAGGGAGTACTCACAGCACCTTCAAATTTAAGGAGAATTTACTCGAACTAAAATTGATGGGCGGAATTTTGTGAGACGCACACGTCGTCATGGGAGTTTATAAAAGTAACCTTTTATTATCTTAGTGACGACATGTCCGAATAGGAGGATTATCATGCGCCTTGTACACCCCGACACCCCCCGCCCACAAGGCCACAACAAAAGAAAACCAACCCCAAACCCAACTGTAGCATCATTAAAACCTTTTGCCCCCTCTATATTCCCTATGAATAACTACTCCACTTAAGAAAAATTTCCTAAGGACCCAAAATATAAGATCAATAGGGGGGATAACTAAGATGTCCCCCTCTTATTGGATAATGAGTTGGTCAATTCATTATCTAATAGAAGAGAGACACCTTACTTGTCCCCTCTATTGGTCCCATATTCTGGGTTCATGTAGCAAAGCTCCCGGTATTTTCTGACGTGGCTATTCACAATCAGGAACTAACTTGGGCCCACACAAAGCCTTTCTGGTATACATGTGTGGGTGTATTACTTTGGGGATAAGGAAAGTACCATCGTCATCATCAACTAGCTGTCACCATCGCCTAATCTCCTCGATTTGAGGGAACGTGTTTGGTCCACGTCATCCGTCCACATCACCATCACCGTCCACTTGGACACGTGACTTGTGGCGACTGAAGCATCTTTTTTTTGGGGCCCACTAAGGGAATAAATGGGTCATTAGATGCACTCTTTGAGAGGATTCCTTACCCACGCCGTCTACAAGCACAAGATTTTCTAGGCTAACGGTAGCAAATAGGATTAAGAATTACATCAGAGCAACCTATGAAATGGGTGGAGTATATTATTCACAAATAGTTCGACGAATATTTGATTAAGAATTACTCCGTTCTTATAAGGATCGTTTTGATAGGAACCTCCCACTGAGCAAAGACAAACAATATATTACTTACCTATGATCCTATAATTCTATGAATACTAGTATTAAGCATGCGCGTTGTTGCGAGTGTTATTCACTGATGTGATATATATATATATATATATATATATATATATATGTATGTCGCTAAATTGATAACATGGTTTTTGTATATAACTATTTTATAAAAACTTTAGCGATGAAATTTTATTATTATTTATAGAGTGAACCTTCAAACCAGTTAACAAAATAATATATCAACTAGTAAATTTTATCAATTTTCTTTAATTAAGACATAAAAAGACTTATATGTACGAAATCCCTGATAAAGGTTCAAATCATCTACAAGAGCTACAAAATAAAAAAGTAGATATGGCATAGTGTTTTCAATGTTCAAAAAATTAGTGTAGCATGACAAAAGTGTCATTGAGTTCCAAAAAAATGTTATATTATGAACAATATTTAAGATTAAAAATTGTATAGGAGCATGTTTGGTTGGCCTCTTTTTTGCTTGAAAGTTGCTACAGGCTTCATGCTACAATGGCTTTTAAGTATTATCTTATTTGTTGGGTTAAATTGAATGATGATGCTCCATTAAAACATCTCACTTGGCTGGCTCTACACAAATATTCCCTCCATGCTGCACAGTTTTGGCTGGATTGCACTATAGTTGCTAGTTGTGCGGATGATGCATGCTTTTTCTAGCTACAGTGATTTCGAAGGGTTTAAAAAAGGCAAACAGCCCTTGCTGCTTGAAGAGGGGTTTAATACTCTCAAAAAATAATGTAGCATGGCATAGACAGTGGTTTTAAGTAAAAAAAGTACTAGATATCTATATTAAATATTTGTATATTATAAAATACAAATATAAATATATGATTTTTTAAAATTATATGTACAAATATAAGTAAACTATATAGATACGTATATGAATATCTAAATATATGTATTGATTACTCAAGAGGATCTAGTCGAATTGTTAAACTGCATATGAGTAGTACTCTAATGTCTTAGATTCGACTCTCCTTGGAGAGCATCCATGAGAATTTAATTTCCTGAAAAAACTAAAGTCATGCATTAGGAGGGCTCCTTAGCCACGCCATGGTAGACATCTAAATTTAGTGTGTTATATATGTGGAACATACAATTAGATTTTAATTTGAGAATTTTTTTATCTAAACAACTCAAATATTACACAGCCAGTGTATTTCCAACTTACCTTTTCCATTTTCATTTTATATTTATATGTATTTCTGCTATTTGATCTAGCACACGCTGCAATGTCTTTTAAAGTCATATACGTATCTATATCCGTAACTAAGATTAGTAAGCAAAGAATATAATAAGTACCACGTTCATGTGAACGCGGCTTTGTGAGGGGGGGCCACGTGAGTGTGAACACGGAAGTGAACACGGAAGCCCACACGAAAACCCAAGGCCCACCCGAACTTCACATATATATCAACTTTGATTTTTTTTGTTTTAGGTTTTTGTGCAAGGCTGATTTTGGTTTTGCGGCTGCGCGTTAAGGCAGAGGGCTCGGGCGTGAAAAGAGGTTTTGGTTTTTATGTGGCTGCAGGAGAAAAGCAGCCGCTGTGTTGAGATCTTGAGTAGTCCCTTTTAGGGTTTTGTGCATCTCTTTGAGAGAGTTTTGTGAGGGATTTGAGAAATTGTGTGAGGGTTTAGATTGAGTGATTGTAAACTCTAGTTGTATTCTCTCTCTATTAGTAGATCACCCCCCTCATTTGCCCCGTGGACGTAGGCAATTTGCCGAACCACGTAAAATTGGTTGTATCGCTTTTGTGTGATTTGTAATAGCTTTTAGGATACCTCGACAGGTCCGTCCTAGAACTGATGAGAGAAAGAGCCGAATCATACTTTGTTGAGATATTCGCTTCAGATTCTTGTTTCCTTGGTGAGACGGTAATTCTTATTGCGACCTGACTCTCTTGTTATGCTACCGAAGTGCTGCCAAAATTTCCGTTGCACGCAACAAGTGGTATCAGAGCCCAGATTTTAGATCTAAGGTTTTGGAGTTTGGTGGAGGAAGATTCTTGTTTGAAGCTTGGTTCTTGGAGTTCTAGGCTTCGGTGGAGATAGCATTAGGAGTTGCCGTTGGAGATTTCGCTTTCCTCGTGTGGATAGGAGATCTATTTGGAATCCGATCTAGCTAGGGTTCAGTTGGGTGGTTCCTAATTTCTATCAAATTTATTCTTTTTCTACAATTTGGAGTTAGTTTGCAATAGGAGAAGAAGGTGAAAGTAGCAAGTCGATGGCGAGTACAATACAAGTTGGTTTTCAGAACACTAAGATTAGTGTGGTGAAGTATGACAGTAAAATCAACTTTGGTTTGTGGATGAGCTACGTACAGGATGCGCTCAATGCTCAGAATTTGGAAGAGACCATTATGGTCCACGAGAGGCCACCTAAATATGATGAGACGATATGGGAGAAGATGAATAGGAACGCGTGTGGGGTGATCAGGTCCTGTTTGGAACAGGAACTGAAATATGATGTGATTAGGGTGACGTCTGCAATGAAGATGTAAGAAATTCTCAACAATAAGTATCACACAAAGAGTGTTGAGAACATGTTGCACTTGCTGCGAAGACTCTTCAGATTTCAGATGTCCAGAGGCACCTCGCTAGCGGCTCATGTGAACAACTATACTAAGTTGTTGTCGGACTTGGTGAATGTTGATGAGAAGATATCGAATGAGTACAAGGCGATTATTTTGTTGGGCTCCTTACCGAATGAGGAGTATGATACCTTCGTGCTCACTTTGTTAAACGGGAGATCTTCTATCAGCTATAGTGAAGTGACTAACGCATTGACCAATTATGATTTGAGGAGGAAGGACAAGGAGACTTCACGTGCTAGCACTTCAGGCGAGGCCTTGTTGACGAGAGGTAGAAGCCCATATCTGAAAGGTGGTAATAGAGGAAGGTCAAAGTCAAGAAGCCGCCACCAATTAGCAAAGAACCAATGTGCATTCTGCAAGGAGCAGGGACATTGGAAGAGAGACTGTTCAAAGCTCAAGGAGAAGGAGAATGGTAAGAAAAAGGGCCCGAAGGCCAATGAGGTGAACGTTGTGAAAGGCGATGATTCCGATGATTCGTGCTTTTCTCTATTGATTACTCCAGAGGTGAACCATGTGGATGCATCAGATTGGATGCTTGATTCTGATGCTACTTATCATATGACCCCTAGGCGAGACTGGTTTGCATCTTTTGAGAAAGCCGACGGGGGCGTTGTTGTCATGGGAAATGATCAATCCTGTGGCGTTTGTGGGATAGGTACCATGCGGATTAGGATGCACGATGGAGTAGTCCGTGAGTTGAAGGAGGTGAGATTTGTTCCTCAACTGAAAAAAAATCTTATCTCAGTTGGAGCTTTGGAGGCGAAGGGATTCAATGTGACTTTCGAAAACGTTGTAGCGAAGGTTACTAAGGGATCATTGGTGGTGATGAGAGGAGTCCGCAATCAGAATTTATATTATCTGAAGGGAAGCACCGAGATTGGCCAAATTGCTTCGGCTATTTCGGAAGCGGACATGAGCAAACTTTGGCACTATAGGTTGGGGCACACAGGTAAAAAGTCACTATAGGCATTGTGTAAGCAGGGGCTATTGAAGGGAGCTAAGAGTGGGAAGATTGAGTTATGTGAGCACTATGTTCTTGGCAAGAATACATAGGTGAAGTTCGGGACTGCCATTCATCAGACGAGGGATATCCTAGACTACGTGCACACAGATGTTTAGGGTCCCACCAAGACTGCATCACTTGGTGGTAGACATTGGCTCATCACTTTTGTAGATGACTATTCTAGGCGTTGTTAAGTGTACACCATTACGAAAAAGAGTAAAGTCCTAAATATATTCGTGGAGTGGAAGAAGAGATTGGAACTGCAGACTGGGAGAAAGATCAAGACGTTACGATCCGACAACGGTGGAGAGTATACTTCAGACCCCTTTTTGCAGCTATGTCGAGACGAGGGCATAGAGAGGCACTTCACGGTTAGTCATACACCGCAGAAAAATGGGATGACAGAGAGGTTGAATCGGTCTTTACTGGAGAAAATCCGATGCTTATTGTCGCAGAGTGGTTTGGAGAAGATCTTTTGGGCTGAGGCACTTACATATGCGAGCTACCTCATTAATAAGCTGCCTTCATCTGCGATTGAGGGGAAAACCCCTATGGAGAAGTGGTCAGGAGAGCCAGCACATGACTATGACCAGCTCAAGGTATTCGGGTGCCCTGCATTTTATCATGTGAGAACAGATAAATTGGAACCTCGAGCTAGGAAGACCATATTTGTAGGATTCAAGCGTGGTGTCAAGGGATACAAGCTTTGAGATCCAGTTGATAAGAAGATTGTGCTGAGTAAGGACGTCACGTTTGATGAAGCTTTTATCTTGAAGCTTCCCAGCTCTCATCAGGTGGAGAGCGACCCGACAGAGGAGATATCGCAGGTGGTGGAGATCGATGCAGCTTCACATTGTCCAGATGGTACAGTATCCATTAGAGTGCCGACTGAGGTGACGCCAAGCGAGCACGACGGTGACACGGAGGATACGGGTACAGATGTGCAGGATCAGGGACCGACGGCTCAGGTTCAAGATTCTATTGCAGTTCGGAGACAGAGGAGAAATATACAGATGCCAGCACGGTATGTCGACACAGTTGCGTATACACTTCCGGTGGAGAGTATCGATGAGTTGGTGCCTACTACATTCAGAGAGGCCGAGCAGAGTTCGGAGGCTTATTCGTGGCAGGTGGCTATGCAGGAGGAGATGAAATCTCTTCATAAGAACGATACATGGGAGCTTGTTGAGCTTCCAAAGGGGCGGAAGGCAATTAGTTGTAAGTGGGTATACACGAAGAAGGAGGGCATTGAGGGCACTCCATTGAGGTTCAAAGCTAGGTTGGTTGCGAAGGGCTATGCACAGGAGGAAGGTATTGACTATAATGAGGTTTTCTCTCCGGTGGTGAAGCACTCTTCGATTCGGATTTTGCTAGCTTTGGTGGCACAGTATGGTTTGGAGTTAGATCAGTTGGATGTGAAGACGGTATTTCTTCATAGTGATCTTGATGAAGAAACATATATGACTCAGCCATTAGGATTCCGAGCTAAAGGGAAAGATAAGTTGGTTTGCAGATTGAAGAAATCGCTATACAGTTTGAAACAGTCTTCTCGACAATGGTATAGACGATTCGATGGTTTTATGATTGGTCATTCGTACACTCAGAGCCAGTTTGATCCTTGCGTGTATTTTCGCAAGTTGAAAGGAGGCGCGTATATCTATTTGTTGCTCTATATCGATGACATGTTGGTTGTCTCTATTTCCAGGTCGGCTATAGATGAGTTTAAAGTTCAGCTTTCAAATGAGTTTGAGATGAAGGACTTGGACGAGGCGAAGCGCATTCTAGGGATGGAGATCGGCAGAGACAAGAAGAATGGTAGAATTTGTTTAACACAGGTGGCTTATTTGAAAAAGGTTCTACAGCGATTCCATGTTAGCATGGATACGAAGCCAGTTGATGTACCTTTGGGAGCCCATTTGAAGCTTTCAGCTGGTCTTTCACCAAAGTCAGTTGAAGATCGAGAGTTAATATCGAAGACTCCATATGCGAGCGCGATTGGGAGCTTGATGTATGTAATGGTATGTACGAGGCCGGATTTATCACAGGCGGTGAGCATGGTTTCGATATACATGCATGATCCAGGAGTGGGTCATTGGGACGCCCTGAAATGGATTTTGAGGTATATTCGAGGTACGCTTAATGTTGGTTTGGTTTATGAGCAGGACACTACAGGTGGGCAGTTATGAATTGGTTATGTTGATTCGGATTATGCTGGGGATTTGGATAAGCGCCGATCTACGACAGGGTATGTGTTTACTTTGACCCGTGCGTCGGTGTGTTGGAGATGTACCTTACAGTCGATGGTGGCTTTGTCTACGACAGAGGCAGAGTATATGGTAGTTACGGAGGCTGTGAAGGAGGCTATTTGGCTTCGAGGACTTTTGGAGGAACTTGGTATATCGCAGAGGTCCGTCACTATTCATTATGATAGCATGAGTGCTATCTATTTGGCGAAAAATTAGGTTTTTCATGCGCGGACGAAGCACATTGACGTTCGTTATTACTTCATTCGGGATGTTCTTGAAGATGGTGATGTGGAGATTGTGAAAGTCCACACAAAGGATAATCCGGCGGATATGCTCACTAAGGTGGTTCCGAGCAACAAGTTTGATCATTGTCGAAACTTGTTGCACATTTGTGATTGTTGAGACCGTTGGTGGCTATTTGGGTGAACTACGTAAGGCTTGATTCCTTGGGCAAGAGGATACGTAGGCAGTCTTTACGATGCAGCCGGTTTGGATTAGTTGATTTTGATGGGGGTGAGATTGTTTGGACTCTCGTTCGGGTTCTCGACTTGTTGTGGATTGAGTTCGTACTGGACACAACAAGTAGGACATTTGATTGTTTTGGTATCGGCTCTGTTTTGGGAAAACTTCACCGAGGTGGAGAATTGTGAACGCGGCTTTGTGAGGGGGGCCACGTGAGTGTGAACACGAAAGTGAACACGGAAGCCCACACGAAAACCCAAGGCCCACCCGAACTTCACATATATATCAACTTTGATTTTTTGTTTTAGGTTTTTGTGCAAGGCTGGTTTTGGTTTTGCGGCTGCGCGTCAAGGCAGAGGGCTCGGGCATGAAAAGAGGTTTCGGTTTTTATGTGGTTGCAGGAGAAAAGCAACCGCTGTGTTGATATCTTGAGCAGCCCCTTTTAGGGTTTTGTGCATCTCTTTGAGAGAGTTTTGTGACAGATTTGAGAAATTATGTGAGGGTTTAGATTGAGTGCTTATAAACCCTAGTTGTATTCTCTCTCTATTAGTAGATCTCCCCCTCCTTGCCCCGTGGACGTAGGAAATTGTGTGAGGGTTTAGATTGTGTGATTTGTAATAGCTTTTAGGATCCCTCAACAGGTCAGTCCTAGAACTGATGAGAGGAAGAGCCGATATCTCACTTTGTTGAGATATTCGCTTCAGATTCTTGTTTCCTTGATGAGACGGGAATTCTTATTACGACCTGACTCTCTTGTTATGCTACCGAAGTGCTGCTGAAATTTCCGATACGCGCAACAGTTCAACTATTTGTATTAGTAAGGAAATAAGAATATAATAAGTACCGCATTCAACTATTTGTATCACTAGTATACTGTGCATGTGTTGCACGTAGAGACACTTCATTCATGTTTTATTTTGTTTTTCGTTTTTTTTGTTATTATTTATTTATTTATTTATTTATTTATTTATTGGATAGAACAATGAAGAAAGTACATACATTTGTTTTAATAGTAGATAATGCTGAAAGTACATATAGTTCTAATAAAACAATATTTAACATGTTGTCATTATAAGACAAAATTCATTTTGTTAATGATTTATGTATAATACTATTATAATAGCATATTTGCAAAAACTGTATACATATAGATATTTCTAAATATTTAGTATTATAATAAAAATATTTATATTTTCTACAATAGAAAATAATTTTATTGTTGTACTAACTTTTAATAGGGTTTCTTCAATATATATATATATATATATATATATATATATATATATATATATATACCATAAAAAAAAGGCACTAGTTGACCCTTTAATGAGAAATGTTTGTTGTTCTCTTAGAGGGTAGAGAATAGCCAAATCCCTCATTCATATATAAAGAGAAATTGGTGAGATTCTTAAAGATGTAATTAATTAACATGTGTCATATTATAAAGATTCAAAAGGTTGGCATGTGTCATATCATGAATATCCACATGTCCCTTTATCCTATCAGAATATGACACATGAACATCTAATTTTATATTCATCTAAGAATTCTCATCAAATTAAATCTATTTATAATTAGAAAATTCTAATAATCAATTATTTTGTCATCATTATCAGATTATAACTATATGTAATTAAAAAAATATCATATTTATATATTTGAGTGTTTTTTCAAATTATACCACGAAATCATAGGTATATTTAAATTTGCCCTCTGAATCTTCATATTTCGAAATTTACCCCTCAAATTGTTGTCATCCAATGAGGAATATTTCTTCATCAACTTGGAGAATAGTTGGCATCTACCAAACAAATTGGATATGAATCTTCTGATATCAGCAAGTTTTCCTTGTAAGGATCTTAACTGTTTGAGATTCTTTGGATGTGACATTTCTTGTATAGATTTAATTTTTGAAGGATCCATTTCAATTCCTTTGTGGCGAACTACAAACCCAAAGGATTTTACCGATGTGACTACAAAAGCACATTTCAGTGGATTCATTTTCAGGTTATGTTTTCTTAACAATGTAAAAACAATTTGTAGATCTTCCAGGTGGTCCTTTTTGATATGCGCTTTCACTACCAGATCATCTACATAACATTCAATCACTTAATAGATTAAATCATCAAAATATGTGAGTCATGGATATTTGGTAGGTAGCTTCGGCATTTTTAACCCCAATAGCATAACTTTGTAACAAAAGATATCGATAAGGGTGATGAAGGCGATGTCTTGCTCATCTTCAGGTGCGGATTTTAGTTGATTATATCCCGATGATCCATCCATAAATGAGAATATTTCGTGGTTTGAAGTATTATTAATCATTAACTCTATCACAAAAAGTTAGAAATCATCTTTTGGACAAGCCTTGTTTAAATCTCTATAATCTACACAAAGACGTATTTGTCCCTTTTTCTTTTTCACTAGAATAATGCTAGAAATTCAGTTGGGATAGATTTTTTTCCTTTGATGAATCCATCTTCAATGAGCTTCGTGATCTCTTTAATGACTTTTTCCTTTAATTGTACTCCCATTTTTCTAGGCGCTTATTTAACTGTGGTAAAGTCTGGCTTTATAGCTAATCTATGAATTGCGACACTCAGGTCTAATTTTGGCATTTCTTTATATGTCTAGGAGAAACGGTCTTTGAATTCTGGTAAGAGATTCTTGCATGCAATTAACCTCTCTTCTTATAAAAGGGTACTAACAAATGTGGGTTTAGGCTCTTCTTCTATTCCCAAGTTAATTTCCTTTAGCTCAACAACTATAACTTGTCTGTCATCTTCAAACTCTTTGGGGCATCCTTTAATTTTTTTTATTATAAGATCTTCTATATTTTCCTCATCTATCTCATAGACTTCATCAAGGATGATGTCGACATTTGTGTTGGGGTTGAACACACAACTCGTGCCCTTCCGGATCTTGTGTCGAAAGTAAGCAAACATGAAATCACAATAAATAAATAAATAACTTGCAGGAAAGAATAATCAAACAGAGAATACTAAATTTAACGAGGTTCGATAAACGTGCCTACGTCCTCAGGAGCCGCACCAAAAACTTTGATTAATTAAAAAAGATTACAATGCTCGCAATATGCCTCTCTATCTCTAAGATATCTGATCTCAAAGTATCGTCAAACCCTACTTTTTTCATGTGTTACAAACCCTAAAACGTTTAGGAAATATATGTGAATTCAGCCCAAAAAACAGATTCCTTAACAAACTAGAATCTGGAAATCCCATCGCCGGTCGACCGGTGCATTAGCGTCAGTCGACCGGCCAGAACCCTATTTTCTACAGGGTTTCCGGGGCACCTTTCGATTGACCGGTGCTCTTGTGTTGGTCGACAAGCCAAAACGTGTTTCTCAGTTTAGTTTCCTACAGTCATTTCGGTCGACCGACACACGTCCATCGGTTGACCGATGCTGGATTTTTTGGCTTCCTAGCTGATTTTGATTCAGGTTTCAGTCTTCACACTTCCAAAACCAACAATCTCCCAGTTGGAGATAAAACTGTCATCAACAAGCTCTCTCGAACTCCCGCCATCTTCGTAAGCAACTTCTCATATCCAGAAAAAAATCCATTTTTTAATCATCATCAACCCGGCGGTCGACCGTGGCGTAAGAGAAGAAGATCATCATCAACGAGCTGATTCTCACATTTTTAGAATATAGTAACAATGTCCACGAGTGAGGTAGAGTATGTCGCAGTGACTGAAGTCAGTAAGGAGATAATTTGGTTGATCGGGTGCCTGGAAGAGTTAGGTTTGAAACAGGGGAACGATATTCTTTATTGTGATAGCCAGAGTGCTATACACCTTGCCAAGAATCTAGTATGCCATGTCAGTATGAAGCACATCAATGTACATTACCACTTCATACGCTCGCTGATAGAGGATGGCAAGTTAGAACTGGAGAAAATTTTGGAGAGCCAAATGTAAAACCCCGTAATTCTGAATGATTGTGAAATATAATAATAAAAATGTTCTATCATGATAAATAATATTTATTGATATTTGAGTATGCTAGGAATTGATTTGAGATCAATTCAATACATATATATGAATATATGAGTGCAAATGCACAAAACATGCATGAGAAAAATCTGGAAAAAATGACCAGTTAAGAGTTTATAGATTTTACACTATGATTAACTTAGAATCTGGGAAACCTCAAAAGATCAAAGTTGTAGGTATTTTCAACATCTTTACAACAAATCTTTAATCACCTCATTCTGAGATCGGATGAGAAAGTTATGGCGAAAATACCGAAAGTCATTTTCCTAGTCAGATTAGGATTCCTGGTTCGGGTCAAACGGGTTTAGTTCGGGTTTGCATATATATAATCATGTGTTTTCACAAAAATTTACATCCTTACATCAGAGTTTCAAACTCTAACAACCCATCTTCCTCTCTCTAAATTCCTAGCCCTAAAGTTAAGAATTTTGAGAGCTTTGTGAAGCAAATATCGACACGAGGGCGAGATCATCAACGTGTAGCAAGGGGAAAACGGCTTGGTTGCACTTCTTTTTGGTTGCTGGTTATTTCAGAGGCTTAAAACAATAAGGCAAGATTATCTTCACCCAAACCCTTCCCCATAGTTAAATAACTAGTTAGATGCTTAATATGATGTTGAATATGTGTTTTCATGCTTGAATCTTAACATGATGTGATAAAATTTAAATTTTTGATGTTAAAACATAAACCAATGCTAGATTAGTAATTTTTTTCTTGTTGTTTATGATAGTATCATGATCATGATCATTAGGGTTTTTTATAATTTCATTTATATATGAGAAATTTAAGTGATGTACTAAATAAATATTTTCTGCAGAAAACTGTAGCAATTGTATCATATTTAACTGAGATTTAAAAATAGAAACTAAACTCTAAATTTAACCAAAATAGTGCCAAATGAAAAATATATGTATCTAGTTTCTAAAATAGAAGACTAATCTTAAAAATCATTTATATAGAGAAAGATATGATCTTTTTACTAACAACATATCCTGCAGAAAAAACGGCTGCACATATATAATGTTTAACTAAAGAATTAGGATAACAAATGAACTCCAAACTAAACCAAACTTATGTTATCTAAAAGATGTGTGAATCTAGTTTTCAAAACAGAAAACCATTTGTAAAAATAGTTTCTCTAGAGAAAGATATGCTTGTTTTACTAATAGATATCACGTCTGTTTTTCCTGCTCGTTTTGTGGAGCTGTGTTGCACCGTTTAGAGGTGCGTTCGCAGAGTTTTGAGCTGCTTGATGTTATACGTATAGTCATGAATATGTTATGTTATATATTTAAGAATCCTAAGGGGATTATGATAAATTTTGATTTGATCATATTTGAATTAGATATAGTTCATATACATGTTGGATGTCGTTGATGAGCACAGCTTAGTACTATATGGGATTGTGCGTCGACACACCAGATATATACGGTTTATACGTGAGGTAACTATCATTGATGAGCATAGCTCAGTATTATATGGGATAGTGCATCGACATGCCATAGGTACAAAGATTTATATGAGGTGGATATCGTTAATGAGCTCAGTTCAGTACTACATGAGGTAGTGTGTCGATATTCCACATGTACAGGCCATTGAGTCGGATTTTAGGAGGCTTGATCTAGTCGTCCATCCCACACTAGGGTGCGATGAGGCTCGTGAGCCGTATTTCTAGGATGCCTATTTGGTAGTCCGTCCCGCACTCATGTTATGCACTGAGATCGCGATGAGACTAATGACCCGTGTACACAGTTCAGGATACCTATAGGGTAGTCCGTCGCACTGAGATAATTACTTGATAGCCTAAGTATGACAGATGTCGATTATAAATACGACCTATCAGTGAACTATATAACTGAGATACGTTA
>BQKN01000064.1:394678-421654 GCA_022839385.1 Asparagus kiusianus
TATATATATATATATATATATATATATATATATATATATATGTCCATTTTGACTCATGAACTCTTATTTCTTATTATCAGAGATGACAGGACGTGGTATACCTCATACTCGGAGAGCTGGATAGGCAGAGTCACATCAGACTCCACCTGAGCCACAGTAAGCTCAACTCGAGCTACAGCAAGCACCAGCTGAGCCGCAGTAAGCGTCCCAGTACCTAGTAGATATCATGGCTCCCCTTATAGCTAGGATGATAGCAATTGAGGAGCTTGTGGCGAATCATATCACGGCACCACTACCACAGGTAGCTCAGCCGCAGGGGATACTAGTCATTCCTATCAGAGAGAGATCCCTAGAGATCACACCTACAGTTATTCCACCAACAGTCCTGGATAAAGCCACAGAGCAGGAGGCTTGGCTCCGTATGGTAGAGAGGTACCAGAAGATGAGGGCACCAGAGTTCCAGGGGCCATCAGACCCTATTGTAGCCCATAAGTGGAAGGAGGATGTGAGTAATGTACTTGACATACTCAATGTGGACTCAGTTCAGAAGCAGAGACTGACATCTTACACTCTGAAGGGAGACGCCGAGAGATGATACTGACTCCAGTTTACTCTAGAGCATAGTATGAGCCTCACATGGGAGGATTTTGTATATTTCATTGATGGGCAATACATTTCTTTGATGAGCCTCACTTGAGTTATCCCGATTGACTCGGGGGGACATGACAGTAGCTGACTTTGAGAGCAAGTTTATAGAGTTGCTGCACTTCACGGGTATGTGGCAGACAGGAGAGCTTCAGGCTCAGATGTTTCTAGTAGGGCTTCGCCCCAATTTTCGTCGATACTTCATCGCGAGGAAGTTTTATTCGGTACAAGAGGTAGCTGAGGTCACCACTTCACAGGAAATTGAGATAGCCATGTTTCAGAAAGACAAGGAAGGGAAAGCTAAGACAAGACAGATAGGGGATAAGGGTAAGAACAAGAGACTTTTTTCTGGACCTCAGCAGCAGCATCAGGGCCCTCATAAGAAGGGACCCCAGCAGGATTAGAGAACACATCAGCAGTACAAGTTTCAAGGGGTTTGCTATAACTATCGTAAGGTCGGACACAAGGCATCGGAGTGTCGCAGCAGCCGTAGCGACTTTAGGGTAGAGGTCAGGGCCAGCAGATGAAGCTTGAGGCACCGGTAGCAGCTCAGAAGATTGAGGGACAGGTTCACATAGTTTAGGAGGTTCCTCAAGGGCAGATAGTCCTGTATTCTCTAACATCAGTAGTAGAGCAGTCTTCAGCCACAGGCAGAGTATATGCGATAGTTCCGCGTGATCATGGAGTTAGCAGGGCCGTAGTAGAGGGTACATTCCTTGTGAATTCCTTTCCCGCCCATATTCTCTTCGATTCGGGAGCTTCATATTCCTTCATTTCGTATGCTTTAATGTCTAGACTCCAACTCATAGCTCAGCCTCTAGATACCCCTTTATCAGTTTCCACCCCTTTAGGTGAGGTATCGCTTCTGGAGAGCATTTGTAGGAAGTGTACCGTCAGTTTAGACGAGTCAAAGTTCGTTATGAATTTGATAGTATTGCATATGTCTGAGTTTGATGTTAACCTTAGTATGGATTAGTTATCTTCCTACCATGTTAGTATTGATTGTTTTGCGAAGACGGTCAATTTGCGAGCGTCTGATGGGTCCAAGATGATTGTAGCCATCTCTCAGGGTAACCGTTTTGCGGAGTCGTTTCTGGCATACATCGAGGAAGTGATGCGACGGGATCAAAGTATTGATTTATTGGAGACTAGAGTTGTCTCATAGTATCAGGATGTCTTTCAGGACATACCTGGGTTACCTCCTATGAGAGAGGTTGAGTTTTGTATTAAGTTACAGCCGGGCACAGTCCTGATATCTCGCGCACCCTATCGCATGGCACCAACTGAGATGAGGGAGCTTCAGACCCGGTTGGACGAGTTATTAGCTCAGGGTTTTATTCGTCGGAGTCGGTCTCCATGTAAAGCGTCGGTTCTTTTTGTGAAGAAGAAGGACGGCAGTATGCGTTTATGTATTGATTATAGAGAGTTGAACAAGGTCACTATTCGGAATAGGTACCCATTACCTAGGATTAAGGACTTGTTCAACCAGTTGCAGAGAGCGTACTATTTCTCGAAGATTGATCTTCGTTCTGGTTATCATCAGTTGTGGGTTCGGGAGATGGATATTCCCAAGACCGCTTTTCTGACTCGATATGGATCTTTTGAGTTCATGGTCATACAATTTGGGTTAACCAATGCACTCGTGGTATTCATGGATTTGATAAACCGGGTTTTACATCCCTTCTTGGACCAGTTTGTGATTATTTTTATCGACAACATCCTTATTTATTTGAGATCGGAGGCAGATCATGAGCAGCATCTACGGTTAGCTTTGCAGACCCCGCGAGAGTATCAGTTATATGCCAAGTTCAGCAAGTGTAAATTTTGGCTTTCAGAAGTCAGATTTCTCAGCCACGTCATTAGTAGAGATGACATAGTAGTAGATCCGGCTAAGGTTACAGCAGTTATTGATTGGGAACCGCCAAAGACGGTGACAGAGATTTCATCCAGGAAGTTCATGCAGGACTTCTCGAAGATTTCGATGTCGCTTACATACCTTACGAAGAAGGGTGTATAGTTTATTTGGAGCGTGGAGTGCCAGAAGGCCTTTGATACCTTAAAGACTAAGTTGACTACAGCTCCAGTTTTGACTATTCCAAGCAGCGATAGGACATTTGTGGTCTACACAGATGCATCATTGACAGGTTTAGGAGGCGTCTTGATGTAGACTCAGATGGTGGTAGCATATATCTTATGATAGTTGAGGGTACATGAGCAGAACTATCTCACTCATGACTTGGAGTTAGCAGCAGTGGTATTTATACTGAAGTCATGGAGGCACTACTTGTATGGAGTGCAGTTTGAGTTGTTCACAGACCATCAGAGTCTGATGTATCTTTTCTCTCAGAAGGAGCTGAACCAAAGACAGAGGAGGTGGATTGAGTTTATCAAGGATTACGAGTTCATGATTCAGTATCATCCGGGGAAGGCGAACGCCATAGCAGATGTTTTAAGCAGGAAGCGTCGACATCGGGTTTCGGCTTTGAGATGCTCATTGTATTAAGATCTTCTTACTCTTAGCCAGTTTGATTTTAGACTTGAGATTTATGGAACCAGTGTATTTTTGGGAGCTGTGTCAGTGCAGCCATCTTGGAGTATCAGAGTTGTCAGAGCTCAGCTAGAAGACTCTTGGATTTAAATCTGAAAGGAGGAGATTACCAAAGAGCCTAAGACTGATTGGACCATTGGAGCAGATAGAGGTCTACGGATGAAGGGTAGGCTGGTTATGCCATCCAGTGCCGAGCTGAAAAGGGAATTATTTGATGAAGCACATCATACTCGGTACACAGTACATCCAGGGACCACTAAGATGTACAAGGACCTGAAGAGACACTTCTGATAGAGTGGTATGCGTAGAGAGATTGCAGAGTATGTGGCTAAGTGTTTTACCTATCTGCAGGTGAAGGCAGAACATCAGAGGCCGGCAGGAACACTTCATCCATTACCCATCCCAGAGTGAAAGTGGGCGAATATTTCTATGGACTTCATTGTAGGGTTGCCGAAGTCGAGGAAGAGGAATGATTCTGTTTAGGTGATAGTGGACCGGTTGACGAAGTCAGCATATTTCATTCTAGTGAAGACTACATACACAGCTGAGACGTATGCGAGGATATTTGTTCGGGAGATAGTTCGCCTTTATTGAGTTTCGGACACGATAATATTGGATCGAGATTTAGTGTTCACTTCGCACTTCTGGAGGAATTTCCAGGATTCTTTTGGCAGCAGACTATCATACAGCAGTGTATTCCACCCATAGACGAATGGTCAGACGGAGAGAGTAAATCAGGTGTTGGAAGACATGCTGCGGCCTTGTGTCATTGACTTTCAGGGTAGCTGGGAGGATCATATTCCACTGATAGATTTCACTTATAACAATAGTTATCAAGCGACAATCGGTATGGCCCCGTACGAAGCATTATACGGAAGACCTTGTAGATCACCGATATGTTGGGTAGAACTAGATGATAGCTTGATGCTTGGGCCAGAGCTTATGAGGTAGAACACTGAAAAGGTAGCATTGATCAGAGAGCGAATTCTAGCCGCTCAGAGTCGGCAAAAGAGCTTTGCAGATAAAAGATGAAGACCTTTGGAGTTTAAGGTTAGAGATTCAGTTATGCTGAAGGTATCACCCATGAAAAACGTTCAACGATTCGGAAGGCGGAGAAAGCTTGCACCGAGGTATATTGGACCTTTCTAGATTTTAGAGTGCATTGGAGCCGTGTCATGCAGACTAGATCTATCAACATCGATGTCTAGTATACACAACGTATTTCATTTTTCTAAGCTCAAGAAGCACTTACATGATGAGGAGCAACAATAAGTGTTGGTTGCACCAGAGATTGAGATTCAGGATGATTTGACTACTATTAAGATTCCAGTTGGTATACTTTCTAGAGAGGACAAGAGACTTAGAAACAAGGTAATTCCTTTGGTGAAAGTTTAGTGGAACCGAAGAGGCGTTGAGGAGATTTCTTGGGAGCACGAAGAGGACATGCGTCGCGACTACCCACACATGTTTGAATAGGTAAATTAAATTTTTGTATGACTTATATATGACTTATGGATTACATGTATGGTGATGTTTATACTTGATACTAAAATGAGAGTATTAACACTTAACTCCTAAATACTCGGAACACATGGTATATATATGAGGGGTTCCTTGTTTGGATTTTACGCTCGATTTACTTGTTCCATTTAGTTAGGGGTTAAGTTAGGGTATTTACATTTTATATGGTTAAGTGTAGACATCGAGGATGATTCTCAAGAGCGCGAAGATGTTATGCAGCGCGACTACCTGCACCTATTGAGGAAGTGGATTGATTTATGTGTGTGATTATTTGTATGGTTATATTTAGATTTAACACTAGAATGAGGATATTTCTACTTAATTCTTAATCTTTTGGAATATATGATATATATATGGGGGGTTCCTTATTTGGATTTTCCGCCCGACGTATTGTTCCATTTGATTAAGGGTTAAGTGGGAATATAGTCATTCTGGATTGTTAAGTATAAATATCCCTATATGCTTATTAATAGTTTAATATCACAAGAGGTGTATGTGTGGGTTGGATTTCACCCTCGACATGCTTTCTAATACTATCTTTCAGTTAAGTATGATTTCTAAATTTCGAGGACGAAATTCTTTTAAGGGTGGAAGAATGTAAAACCCCAAAAAATTAAATATTTTGTAATAAATAATAATAAATATGTTATATATTTATAAATAATATATTATGATATTTGAGTATGCTAGGAATTGATTTGATATCAATTCAATGTATATATGTATATACATAAGAGCAAATGCACAAATCATGCTCGATGTATAAATCTGAAAATTTATAACCAGTAGAGAGATTTTGTATTTGACACACTAATAAATTATGAATATGAAAAAACTTAAAAGCCCAAAGTTGTAGATATTTTTAGCATCTTTCTAACAAATCTTTAATCACCTCATTCTGAGGTCGGATGCAAAAGTTACAGTCAAAATACCGAAGGGTATATTTATAGTCAGACTGGGTTTTTCAGTTTTAGGTTTCGGGTTTTGGGCTATAGTTTTTCGGGTTTACTGTCATATATACACATGTTTAAATACGAAAAACATCTCTTTTCTCCTGTGTTCCAAACCCTAGCAGCCCATTTTCCCCTCTCTCAAACCCTAGTTCTTTTCTTTGGCGATTTTGAGGGATTTTAGAGGATTTTTCAGCGGGTTTTGTGTAGTGCAGCGAAGGGGATTGGTTCTCTTTTATGTGGTAGGAGTTTTTCAGCATCTGAGGCGAGTAACATCTAGCCCAACTCTGTACTCTTTTATTTTTTATGTTTTATTAAGTTTTATTCGGATTTTTTCGAGCCTAAAACGTATTTTAGTGTACAAAAGGTAGATCTTTATAAGTTATGAAGTGAGAATACATTATCATAATTTTCTAATTGATTACAACAGTAATCTTAACAAAATTTAGATCTAAAATTTATTAATCATGAATTAAATCACAAGTTTTTGCTTTTAAAATGTTTAAACATGTGTATATAAATGTTTAGGGTTTCGACGATATATTTACATGCTAATATTTCGTTTCATGTTGCTTCATATATATTGATATTAGTAATATTATGCTTGAAAAATAATGATGTCACTTCTAGATTTGTTTCGAAGCAGACAAAAACCTGTGAAGGGTTTCTGCCTGTTTCGGTTGATCGTCGGTACAGTTTGTGCATGTTTACTTTAATTGTGTGCTTTAATGTGAAGGAGGAGTCGCCTTGAATATTTGGTGTTAAAAATTATTGTTTATTATGTATCTTTATATGTGAGATAGCTTGCGGACATGAGTTTAGATTTGCACACCGAGACACGTGTGAAATTAGTGTATATGCATCCTTTTCATATATCTCATCGATATTCTACACATTTCATTCAGTCTATGTGTTGGGCAATTATTATGTGCAGTCCGTGTGTTGGACATTCATCATAGTTAGTTCATGTGTTGGATATTCATTATATTCAGTCCATGTGTTGGACATTCATCATTCAGTCCACGTGTTGGACAATTTATATATGCAGTCCATGTGTTGGGCATCCACTACACCTAGTCTTAGTCCATGTGTTGGAAACCTGTTTAAACCCTGAGTATGACACTTACACTTATATAGGCTGAACATGACACTTATATGGGTTTTGACATGATATGGTATTTGAGTTCTGAGATGGATTAGTCTTCCTGTATTAGATCTTGGGTTTAATACTTAGGGATTTACAATTTGAGATACAAGGTATATACATGAGGGTTTCCTTGTTTGGATTATTTCGCTCGACGTACCTATGCTCATGTTGTAATTTCCTAAATACTAAAATCCTCTTATTGTTAGGATCAATGATTCCATATATATATGTATTAACTGTATTTTCTATATGCAACGAGCCCTCTCCCTTGGGGTTGGTTGTCATGTTGCTCGCTAGCGCTTTGACGCTAATTGTCCCCTCCCATTTCAGGTAACGAGCCAGGTGCACGGAGAGTCGCAGGTTGATGACGATACTTATTAGCGTCCATCTTTCATTTATAATTTTATTTTATTTATGGATCTCTACTATAGACATTTTGTTTAGACATTTGAGAGTTATGTTCTAGAAGTTGTAAAGGTTGTGTGCCTTATTTTCTTTTATCAGATATTTTGTATTTGAGACTTGTTGAGATCTCCAGACTAGTTATTTTAGAGATTCACTTTATATTTTTTTTATGATGAAATATCATTTTTATCTCTATTATTTTATCATATATCTCTTATATTATCTTTTACTTGCTTTTGTACCTACACCTGTTGTTGACTCTACTAGAGAGATAGTAATGTGATGGTGAAACATATTATTGCATGGTGTGGTGCATGGCAGGTTTGACATTCCTGGTTTTACCTCGGACTGCAGCCTTGTGTGAACCCAGGGGCATCACACGGTTGACCGTCACGGTCGATCGCTAATGTTACCGTTGCACATTAACGGTAACTTGCTGATTTTTATTTTTTAGTGGGTTTTTTGGGTTGTTTTCTTCAAGCCTATACATACCCCTTTGTCACTATTTTCTACTTCCAAGGGATGTTTTAAAGAAGTTTTTACAAGACTTTAAGTTTTTTTTTAAGTGTGGGTTAAAAGTTTCAAGTTTGTGAAGATTGTTTTGCAAGAAGAGGAGATCATCTTTGGTTTGAGCTTTCCACTTCATATCTCCATCTCTCTTGTTCTAGAGAAGTTTTATCAACTCAATTATCTAGCTTGTTTATATTTACATTATAATATTTATATTTGCTAGACTTTAATTGAGTTTGATTTTATTTCTCTTTGTTTACACACACAACCATTGAGCTTATTGTATTTGCATACATTGTATGATTGGGTTGTGGGATTGTGTGACTTAGAGAGTGAGCCTACATTGAGTTCTCATCTATTGTAGAGAACAAATTTGTTGTATTGAGAGCTTCATTATGAGATACACTTCGTAATACATTTGTACACCGAGAGGAGTGTGTAGTGAGAGATGGGGTCATCCCAAAAGGAGTGGGGTAGGTGGAAATACTTAGAGGTAGGTTGTAATTCCTAATACTTGAGGAAGATACGGGCTAGAGGCCAACACTTGAGAAGGTGTAAAGTGTGATTATAAGAGTGTGTGATTGTAAAGTTTTCGATTAGCTATAAAACCATATTGTGTGGTGTAAACGTTATTCGGGTGAGAGTAGAAAACCCGGTTATGATAGTAGAGATCTCCTCGAGGTGAGGAGCGGAGACGTAGGTCGTGTGGACCGAACTCCGTGAACATATCGTTTGTTTGTGATTGTTTTGGCGCACTTATTTTTATGTTCATATCTTATACCGCCTTTGTATATTGCTTGTTGATTATATTGCATACTATCTAGTTTAGATTGTTTACCCTTGTGTTATTTATATATCCTTGCATATATTTTATCATATACCTCTTTGCTAGGATATATCTCTTTGTTCATATTGCATATTCTTACTCATATCATATTGTATATCTATCTTGCAAGTATAATTTATTAATAAGCTTTAATTGGCATAAAATCAAATTAGATTAGCATAAGACCCTAATAACTCCCCTTCTAGGGTCTAATAATTGGTATCAGAGCTTGGTGCTCTTTGATTTAAGGTCTAATCGTCTTGAGTTAAAGATCCAAGTTATCTTTTTGTGCTAATCTTATTTAGATTTCCTTTGATATCTTGCTTGCACATATATACATATATTATGGATATGCACGGTGCATCTTGTTTAGGTTATGCCATTAATATTGCTTCAAGATTAGATAATTTCCCTTATGTCCAATGATGTGTTAGATTTAAGCTATTTGTTGGATCTAAACATTCTGATTTATGGGATATTATAGATGATGCTTATATTGTGCCCACTTCGGAGAAATCCAAGTAGAATAAAAATGATCATCGAATGTCTACAATGAACAAGATTTTGTTAGAATATTTGCTAAATATTTTTGATTCATCAATGTCTAACAAGTTCGTTCATTTTGATAGTGCTTACACCTTATGGAAATTTATTAAAGCACATCAAGAGAACTTGGAGGTGATCCGACAAGCTTTGGAGGCTTCCTCTTCAAGTTCCATCGGAGCATCATGCACACGAGCACTAGGCGATAGCCCTAGTGAGGTTTGCGAGTTCAAATCCATTAATGATTTATGCAATGATAAACTTACTTGTGCTTTCGAAAAATTATTGCATGCCTATAACAAATTGCATAAAGGTTTTATTGATTTACAAAGTAAGCATGTTAATTTAGAATCCGATCATGAGTTGTTAGGTTCCAAATTTGATGTCATTGCTAAAGAAAATACCTTACTTAAAGAAAACCATGACTTATTAAATTTGGAAAATAAAAAATTGACCTCATCCATTTCTAGCTTATTAACTCATGAAAGAGATAATGCCATGTTAGAAGTAAAGAACATAAAAAATAATACTGCTTCTTTTATAAATGACCATATATGTTCTACTCCAAATAAAAATGCATATGTGCCTAATAATGAAGATTTGAATCTTATGAATAAACGTATTTCATCTTTAGATTCAACTTTGAAAATATGCATTAATAATCATAAGAAGCTTATGGATATGTGTGCCAAGTCTAAATCATCCACTCATTATGCACACATATATAGCAAAGTTTACAAGTGCTCTATTTGTGACCGTAAAGGTCATTTAGCTAAATTTTGCTATGATGCACACAAACATAAAAATGTTAATGCTCCTTGTGTATCTCATCAAGTTTCTTCATCACATGTACACACATATGCACCCATTGTTCATCATAAGCATTCTCATGTATATAGATGTAATCATTATGATCGTTTTGGTCATTTGGCCGAATATTGTTGTAATTTGAAAGGGAAATCATGTTTGCCAAATGTTTCTAGTAGACCACATGTGTTTGAATGTGATATTTATGGTAGATTTGGCCATTTGGCGAAGTTTTATTATGATTTGAAAAATGTTCAAACTTGCTAAATTTCTCAAGTAAACCACCTTTGTTTAATGATGTTTCTCATTTGCGAAATAATTTAAAAGAAAAATCTTTATTTGTAAATGATTCCCGTGCACGCCCACTTGGTCAACACAAACCATTTAACCCTCTTCATTGCACCTATTATAATCGAAAAGGTCATGTGTATAATTTTTATTTTAACTATGCTAGTGCACCATATGCACCCAAATGGGTTCATAACCCTAGGACCTTGAGCTTTATTGATAGGGGTCATATCCCTAAACAATCCGGCACCAAGAATGCTTGGGTGCCAAAATAATTTTTAAACCAAGAACATTAGTGTTTCTATTTTTGTTTTTCTTGGTCTTGAAAAATGTGTTCTAAATTTTTTATATATATGAAACTAATTTTTAATTGATCAATTCTTTTGTTTTCATGATTATTAGTTTCGATTTTGATGAGAGGTTTGTGTTTATATAACCCTCCGGGTTTATTAGGTGTTTATTCCCAAATCTTGTTTACCAGGTACTAAAAGTCCTTATATGGGTTGGAACAAGCTTAAGAGCTTGATATATTGTTGCCTCTCTTGCATTTTGTCAAAATTTTATTTTGACTTGTTGCTTTGAATTCATTATATAGAACAAATAGATGATTCAAATTTCAAATATGCTTTATAATATATTCTATATGTGGTTTGATCAAATTTTACAAAGAAAATTGCTTTTATTGATCAAACATCATTTTTGGTTTTAAATCTTGATTTATGATTTTATTTGAGTGATTTGTTTTCATTTAAAAACTTTTTTTTCATGATTCTCATGTTTTCCTTCCTTTGATTTCATAAATCCATTTTTATATTATTTTTATGTTTGAGTAATGAGACACCATTTTCATATTGACATATTTATATGTATTCTCATTGTCTTTTTGTATGTGAGTTGTATTTAGCATGGTTTCATCTATGCTTGCTCACATATATTTGCCTTGGTCATCATTGCATATATTCATTAAGGTATTTTGATAGGGAGAGCAATCCCTATTTTTGTTTAATACTCACTCATGCTTATTTGTAGGGGGAGCTTTCGCTCTCATCTTTATGGTTTTCCCCTTTTTGATGTTGTCAAAGGGAGAGAAATATTGTGAGTATAGCCTTTCTTATTTATATGCATGATATATTATTATTTGTATATTCATTCCCTTCATGCATATATATATATATATATATATATATATATATATATATATATATATATCTTTTCGTAAATTGTTTGTCATCATCAAAAAGGGGGAGATTGTTAGCCTCTTTGTTTTGATGATGTTTAACAAACAATTTACATCTAATATTGTTTGTCTAGTGTTTGTGTTTTGTATTTATTATAGACAAACAATAAGTTGGAGGATTGATGGAATTGCGCATTCACGATCATATCCAATGAAGGTTGGCGGAATTGTGGAGTGAAGCAATACAATTCAAGTTAAAGATTCAAGTTCAAGCTTCATCCGCGAGTTTACCAAGTCAAGCATATTGAATACCAATCAAGCTTTGGTAAATTAGTTTAGCATTTATACTTGTGTGTTAGTACTTTAAGCTCAATATCACATACACATAATTCTTGATTTTGAATAATTTTGACAAAATATTGAGTTATTGGTTTTTGGACTTAACAACCATTATATACATATTCTATTAAGTCTATAAAATCATTTTATAAGATTTTAAAATATTGTTTAACTCAATAGTCAAAACTCAAGAAGTTTATGTACACATGTATTTACAAGTTTTACAAAATACATGAGTTTTCACAAATAAGAAATTCAATTTGAGAAATTCATTTTCTAACATGTTCAATTTTATGTTTATAAATGTTTCCCAAAGTTTTATTAATTTTGGAATTATTTTGTTATATTTAATTGAATTTACAAAATCAAGTCTTAAATAAGTTCATGTTCATGCACATGTTCGTGCATGTTTTTGCAGAACAGATAAGTTTTCATAATTAGGAAATGTAATTTGAAAATTTTCTTCGTTTACAAGTTTATCTTCATATATACAAACATTTCCCTAAGTTTTACTAATTTTTGAGTTGTTTTGTTATTTTCAATTGAATTTACAAAAACGAGTTTTCAGCAGTTTTTTTAGAAACTGTATATCTGTGTACAAAGATTTATTTCTCTCAACTAGAAGTAATATTTTATAAATTCTTTTCTAACATGTTTATCTACATGTCTAAAATCTTCCTTCAAAATTTTAGAATTTTTGGAGTTGATTTACTATTTTTAATTGATTTTACAAATCCAGATATGTAGATTTCCAAATTTCAGAAACTGTCAGTTTTCACGGTCGACCATGCTAGAGTGCGGCCGACCACCACAGTCGACCATCTATAGTCCAGAGAGTATTTTTGCTTCTCGCGATTGACCGCCACGGTTGACCGTCAATGTTACCGTTGCACAGTAACGGTAACTTGCTGATTTTTGTTTTTAAGTGGGTTTTAGGGTTTGTTGGGTTGTTTTCTTCAAGCCTATATATACCCCTTTATCATAACTAGTTTCTACTACCAATGGATGTTTTAAACAAGTTTTTACAATACTTTAAGTTTTGTTTAAGTGTGGGTTAAAAGTTTCAAGTTTGTGAAGATTGTTTCACAAGAAGAGGAGATCATCTTTGGTTTGAGCTTTCCACTTCACATCTCCATCTCTCTTGTTCTAGAGAAGTTTTATCAACTCAATTATCTAGCTTGTTTACATTTACATTATAATATTTATATTTGCTAGACTTTAATTGAGTTTGATTTTATTTCTCTTTGTTTACACACATAACCATTGAGCTTATTGTATTTGCATACATTGTATGATTGGGTTGTGGGATTGTGTGACTTAGAGAGTGAGCCTACATTAAGTTCTCATCTATTGTAGAAAACAAATTTGTTGTATTGAGAGATTCATTGTGAGATACACTTTGTAATACACTTGTATACCGAGAGGAGTGTGTGGTGAGAGACGGGGTCATCCCAAGAGAAGTGTCGTAGGTGGTAATGCCTAGAGGTAGGTTGTAATTCCTAGTACTTGAGGGAGATACGTGCTAGAGGCTAACACTTGAGAGGGTGTAAAGTGTGATTACAAGAGTGTGTGATTGTAAAGTTTTCGGTTAGCTAGAAAACCGTATTGTGTGGTGTAAACATTATTCGGGTGAGCGTAAAAAACCCGGTTGTGATAGTGGAGATCTCCTCGAGGTGAGGAGAGGAGACGTAGGTCGTGGGGACCGAACTCCGTGAACATATCATTTGTTTGTGATTGCTTTGGCGCACTTATTTTTATATTCATATCTTATACCGTCTTTGTATATTGCTTGTTGATTATATTGCCCACTATCTAGTTTTGATTGTTTACCCTTGTGTTATTTATATATCCTTGCATATATTTCATTATATACCTCTTTGCTAGGATATATCTCTTTGTTCATATTGCATATTCTTACTCATATCATATTGTATATCTATCTTGCAAGTATAATTTATTAATAAGTTTTAATTAGTATAAAATCAGATTAGATTAGCATAAGATCCTAATCAACCCCACCCCCCTTAGGGTATAACAATGTATACTTGTCTTGAAATTTCTTAAAGTTCAATAGAGATATTGAATCAGTGAGACATGACTGTGCTTAGCATGAGATAAAATACTAGGTAGAGGTTAATAAAAAGAAACATGTAACGGTTTGAAAGATGGCTAAGCATATAGCATTTAATATCCTTTTGAAAAACCATAGTCATAAAATATTTTTAACAAATGGAAGTTATGATTATATTTGATTAGATGTTAGGGCAAGTGGGAGATTGTTGGAATAGTAATAATATGCCATTGAACATTCAATATATTTTATATAATATTCTTTAATATTAATAAAGATTATTTTATTACACATATAATTTGGGTATCATATATATAACTATTATACCTCATTAGAAATTATTTGTTAGATCATGCATGTGACAGTCACTTGCTTAAAGATATGATCTAAGTTAAAGATTTCTTAAACTTGTGCTAAACCTATATTAGTAAAGGATAATTTTATTATAACATGTTATTATGTATGACATCGACATGTGAGATATGGTGGCGAGTCTCAACCACCGAGAATGGATATTTCCTGGCTATATGTCATAAGTACGCATTGTGATGTGTGTAGCACTAGACTACATTTACATTTTCTAGGATGAGTCTACTAAGAGATATGTTGGCCTTTTGTTTTGATGATGTTTAACAAATAATTTATAACTAATGTTGTTTGTCTAGTGTTTGTGTTTTTGTATTTATTCTAGGCAAACGATATGTTGTTGGATGGATGGAATTGCGTTTCAACGATCATATCTAATGGAGGTTGGCGGAATAGTGGAGTGAAGCCTTACAATTCAAGTTGAAGATCCAAGTTCTACCTTCATCCGCAAGTTTACCAAGAAGAGCTTATTGAAGATCAAGATCAAGCTTGAGTTATTTAGTTTAGGCTTTTATATTATGTGTGTTAGTACTTTAAGCTCAATCACATACGCACACATACATTTTGTTTTCTAAGTATATATATAGTTATATACATACATGTTTTGGTTTTCATGGTTATATAAATATGAAATTACATATTTCATATTATTGTTTTATTTTGATTTAGCTTTGTAGATATGAAACAATAGTTATATTCATATACACTTTCACATGTTTCATATTCTATTGTTTTGGAAAAACAAATGTGTTTTGTATTATATATACATTTTTGTGAAAATAAAGTATTATTGTTTATAGACTTAACATTTATTGCATACATCTTTTATTAAGTCTATAAAATCATTTTGTAAAATTTCAAAACATGGTTTAGCTAAAATATTAAAAACAAGTGTTGTGTATTTTCATGTTTTGGACATATTTGAAAAATGATGGTATTTTATAAATGGAAGATGTTTTTTAAAAACTAGTTTTTGTAACATGTGTATTATCATGTCTACAATCATTTTCCAAAGTTTCATAATTTTTATAAATTTGTTTGCTATTTTTAAAGACAGTTTAAAAATCAGATTTACTATTTCAATCAGGCTGGTAATGTGTTATCCGTCGACTGATGAATGTGTTCAGCCGATTGAAGAAATCGCCTGGAATAACAAAAAGTTTCTGTTTTATTTCGGTCGACTAACTAGTCGACTGATGAGGTCATTGGTCGACTGACAAGTTCATCAGTCGACTGATGATGCGTTGCTGGCCTGTAACGGTCAGCTCATCAGTCGACTGATCGGTCGACCGACGGCAGTAACAGCTAGTTTTTTGTTTTCGTTATTTTTGTATTTTTGCTGGGTTTCATTTGAGTTTTTGGCTTTGTTTCTTGATCCTATATATACCCCTTTCCCTCTAACATTCTGATGTAATCAAGAAAGTTTTTAAACAAGTTTTAAAAGGGTGTTTAAGTTTTGTTTAAGTTTGTTTCAAGAGTTTGTTTGTGAAGAAACTTTCACAAGAGCTTGGGGAGGTTATCCATTGGTGTTTGAGTATTCAACTCTTCTCATTCTCTCTCATGTTATCTATAGAGAAGTTTTTCTAAACTCAATCTAGCTTTACATTTATATTGTTTGATTATTATTTTATTAAGCTAATATTTGTTTAAGTTTAGTTTGTTTTATTGAATCTCATTGTTACACACACCCACTTTAGCTTTTAGTATTTACATACATAGTATAATTTGGGTTGTGAGAGGTTGTAACATTGAGTTGTGCTTAATTGGGTTCTCGTCTTGTTTAGAGAACAATCATTTATTGTGAGCTATTATTGTGAGGTTCACTTTGTATTACACTAATACACCAAGATGAGTGTGTGGTGAGAGACGGGATCATCCCAAGAGGAGTGGTGTAGATGGTAATGCCTAGAGAGAGGTTGTAATTCCTAACACTTGAGGAGACACGGGCTAGAGATCAACACTTGAGGTGATAGTTAGTGTGTTTACATTATGAGTGTTGTAAAGTTTTTGATGAGCTATTAAACCGAGTGTGAGATGTAAACGTTATTCGGATAAGCGTAGAAAACCCGGTGTGATAATGGATTTCTCCCCGGGAGTGAGGAGCGGAGACGTAGGACGGAAGGTCCGAACTCCGTAGTTGTATCTATATCTGCATTTGATTAGTAAGCAAATAAGAATATAATAAGCACCACGTCCAACTATTTGTATCATTAACATTCCACATTTCATTTTCTGAGATGAGCAAAGAATAATGTTTGTATGTCGGAACTAACTAGATTTTAATGTTCAATAAAATGCCATTATTTTGATTTGGTACCTTCTCAATTACGGTTAGGTAATAAAAAGAGGGGGAAATTGCTTCTAGACCCTAAAATCTAACTTTCAATGTGTCACAGCTCTCCGTATTTTTTTAATATGCTGCAGCCCCTTGTTTTTGAAAAAATTATGTCCAGGCCCCTCTATCATGATTACAGCTTATGCCAGTGGATGATTAGACATGTCAGCTCATGATTAGACATGCCAACTGGCTTAAATCCCAATTTTACCCTCCTCTTTCTCATGCCAACGAATGTTAACTCTTATGGTTAACATGTTAATTCTTACTGTTAACATGTTAACTCTTACGGATAACATGTTAACCGTAAGAGTTAACATATTAACATGATAACCATGATTGTCATCGGCCACGCGAAGTTCCTCGGTACCGCGCCAGCGGCGGAGCGGGGGAGGGGGCAAAGGGGGATCGGAGGAGGATGAGGAAGGTGTAGGGGGAGGTGTAGCGGGGGAGGGAGGCCGAGTGGGGGAGGGAGGTGGCGGTGCTTGGGAAGGCACTGGCGACGGAGCGGGGGAGGAAGGCAGAGCTAGGGAGGGAGGCAATTACGCTTGGGAAGGTGCTGGCGGCAGAGCGGGGGAGGGAGGCGGAGCTGGGGAGGGAGATGGGGGCAATGGCAGAGGGGGAACATAAGAGGAAGAGGGGGTGTAGGGGAGGGGTAAAATCGGGATTTTTGAAGAGGTTGCTTTAAAACTTGGGGAGAGGGGTCTGGACATAATTTTTTCAAAAAAAAAAGGGCTGCAGCACATTGTTGAAAGTTTAGGGAGCTGGGCCACCTAGAAAGTTAGATTTTGGGGCCTAGAGGCAATTTTCCCTAAAAAGAGTTACTTTTCTAATGAGGCTCTTCAATATAATTTATATTTCTATTTTAAATTTAAAAAATATTGCAACTTGTCATAATCTTAAATGCCATTGATGAATTACGATGTAAATTATTTTTCCACTGCCAAGTATATTTTGAGCGGCCAAAATTTTTCCCAGCAGAAAGTTTGTGGGCCTAACTGAGCTGGTGGGCTCCATCATTAGGGTGTGGGATTTGGATTCTATAAAGTTCAGTAACCTGCTATAAGGTGACTCAAATCTAACGTTCTTGAATTTGTAGATTTTATGAATTTGTAGATTTTATGAATTTACAACTTGAATCAAAATGATATTAGCCCGTTCTTCTCTTTCTTGCTAAACATTTATGGATGAAAACATGCAAAATTTTCACTAGCAATCTAAAACCCTGGATGGAACGAGACTACAATATTTGTTAGATTTTTATGAAGCACAACTTAAATTTACACAAATGATTTACTTGTAAATAGTTAAGAGCATGTTTGGCAACATATTTATTTTCACCTACAAGTGTCTTTTTTTACTTATAAGGTGCAAAGTTCATGTTTGATAATAGTTTACATATTACTTATGTTTAACTTATAAGTAAGAAAACAAATGAGTTGGAATTTTTAAACTTATTTTTTGGCTACTTATAAGTAGATTTACTTATTGATGTTAACAAGACTATCTTGTCCTCTAACAAAATAAGTAAAAATAAGTAATAAGTAACTATAAGTAATCATAAGATAAGTAGCAGTTAAACATGCCCTAAATAAAAAAAAATATGTTGTGAGTTCTACCAATGGGCAAAAGTTTCTCGTGGATGATGATTTTCACAATGTGGAAAATAAAGGAGTAGAGAATTTGCAGACTGATGTGAAAGTTGAGAAAAAAGATTGAGGAGGAAATTGTACATAAGGATGCAGAGGCAGTTGTACATAAGAATACAGAGGAAATTGTACATAATAATGTGATTGCGTAAGTGGATAAGATAATGGAGGACCTCACGAATGCTGTGCAAAAGGAAGAAAAGAAGGTAGACACAAAAAAGAGCCCATCCAAGAAAATTAGGGCACCAAGAAAAAGAGTTACACAAAGATCACAACACATTAGGACCCCATGCATAGTAGAAAAGAAGAAGAATTATAAAGCTGAAGATGTAATTGAGGTCTCTGATCATGTGGATAAAGAGGAAGAAGCCATCAAATATTAATTCAACAATCAAGAAGCCAGGTAGGATGTGTTGAAGATGACCTCAATGATGAAGGAGGAGGAAACTCTATCGAATAATTTAAATGTAGGGATTCAAGATCTTTTAGGTTTTAGCATACGTATTCTTGATAGCACAGGGACCTTTTTACACAACTATAGGATTTCACCTACAGTGTCCTCCAGACTCACCCCAACAGAAAACAAATAACTAACACATTTTTGCTATCAAAAGTGTCATAGGTAAGTTTCAATTAATTTTTTATATGTTAAGTTTATTGCAGTATAAGTTAACTCAATATATAAGCATGTACATGTTTGCTGATAAATGATAAATCCTAAATTTTTTGGAGGTGTGTTGTTATTAAAATAGATAACAGTAGTATGGATAGAGAAGAGTTTATATACTTGCTTCGTGGTGGTCAGCTTGACGACCGTGTAAGATTCTAAATTAAATAATTGAAGAAGCCTTATTTATACTTAATGCTAATTTTCAAGTTCTTTACAGATGGAAGAAACGTTGTTGGATACACTTCAGAAAGAAGCATCGGACAAAAAATATGGCATCATGTCGGTGTTTTTTTGCATAAATATTTTTGTTCTTTTGTGTAATTATTTATGTTATGTTAATTCTGCTCCGGATAATTGCTATATATAAGTCATTCTTGTTACGTCTAAGTTACTTTGTGATAACAATAAGCCATTACATGTGATGTTTAACTCAGTTCGTGTTAAATCCGTTACTTGGATTACAACATTCACTCTGCGCCGACAATCCAGAATATTACATGCTATATTTGTCATTTATAAAAAATATATCGCCGTCGACATAGGGTATCTATTCATACCTAGCGTCAGGAGAGATCACTACCATCTAGCTGAGGTCCGATTGAAAGAAGAAATCATCAGACATTATAGTTCGACTGGCCATTTTTTGTACATAGAACATGTTAATAGAATAATAGTTTTTTTGGACAACATGAAAGTTGATTTTGATATAAACAAGGTGTACAGAAAATTTGAATATGAAGCCATCAAATGCAAGCAACAAAGATAAAGGTTAGTATCATGATTAAATTCTCTAATGAAATAACAAAAAACCAATTTTATGTTCTCACATTGCAACTATGACTATAGTGTGTTCGTTGTTGGATCCTGTATGCAATGCTCAAAGCACTAGAGGGAGGGTGAATAGTATTTAATACAAATTTCTTGCGAAATTAAACTATAATCAACAAAATACAGAAATAAAATACTCAAACTAGAAATGAACAATCGCAAACATAGAGATTTATCCTGGTTCGGTCCCCCAACCCTACATCCAGTCCCCAAGCAACCCGCTTGAGATTTTTTACTATTCTTGAATTTCCTTACAAGACTAACTCCTGCGTAACCTTGACAATTCCCTTCCTAAAATGCAGACCCCTTCTCGAAGTAGAGAAGAACCTTCCCTCAAACTAGAGAGAACACTTTGAAGAAGATTACAACACTTTGCCTTATAAGCCTTGATGAAAAGTGATCTTAGAATCAGTGGATAATAGGATCTCTCTTTGAATGCCTAACAAAAACTTGAAAGCTTTTTGGAAAATAGAAGGCAAGAGAAAGAGAGTTTTTAATTTTCATATTTTCAACTCAAGAGCATATGGAAATTTTGGTTCAATAACTTGTATATTGAAAAATGAACTCAAGGGTATATATTCAAACCAAAAGACATAACTTATATGCTCAAATTTTCTTTCAAAATTTGAGTTTTAATTGTCATAAATGACTAATTCAATTTGAAAATCAAAATCAAATATTAGTAAACTATATGTGTTAGTTGATTAGTGGAAGCATCAGTCGACTGACCAGAGACTTTTAGAAAGGATTGTTTATTGAATCAGTTGACTGATATTTAAATCAGTCAACTGGCCAGAGGATAAAAATTTGAAATTACATCATCGGTCGACTGGTGGACTCATCAGTCGACTGTCCAGAGAGTTTAAAAAATTGTCTGGCATTGATCAGTCGACCGGTGGGCATATCAGTCGATTGACCAGAGACTTGGTTAAGTCTCAGGGTCTTCATCAGTCGACTGATAAACTGATCAGTCAACTATCTTAGATAATTTTAAAAATGAGTTGAAAACTTAAGTTAAATTTAAAATCAATTTTTAATCAAAAGTCAAGGCTAACTTAAATTCAAATAAATCAGTATAAACTAACTTAGACTAGGGTTTAAGTCACCTATTAATCTAAGTCTAGTGTGTGTGTGTGTGTGTGTGTGTGTCATCAAGGCTTTTAACAAAAATTGACTAAGATAAAGTGAAAAATTACAATTTTGAGGCACAACAACTTTATCTTGTAATCTTAAGCCTTGCTTTGCTTGATCAACTTGATTGATGCATCTTGTAGCCTGTTTGATCAACCTTTGAATGGGTAGCACTAAAATGAAATATGTTAGTCAAATTACAATATTTGTTACCGTCAAAATTATCTGATCAACATTCTTCCCCTTTTTTATGATGACAAATAAATATCAAATATCAGGGTTAGTAAGTGAGTAAAATCAAAGTAAAAGTTAGTACTCCCCCTGAAAAATATGTTCCCCCTGAAATACACACATATCATATCACATAAATACACATGTCACACATAGTTCTCCCCCTTTGTCATTAACAAAAAGACAAAAAAGTGAGATAGAACAATTTAATTGTCATATATAATCAAATCCATAGATAAGGAAATTTGAGATGCAAAACTAAACTACAAATGTAAAGACAAGAGTCAATACATTGAAAAATCAATTACATAGTTTTAAAGCAAACCTAAACATGAATGTGCTTATGTATGTGCCCTGTCATTTGTAGTTCTATAATAATTTAGCCTCATGTATCCACTTGTTGAAGGACTCAACAACATTAGATGTAACGTGGCCATATCTGAAATATAATAGGTAATTCATTACAATTAATATGAAGTGAAATAGAATTAACAGATGAACATTTATATTTAACAGGAAGTTCTATTGAGTAAACGAGAACATCTAGACTTAATAGGAAATGGCTTAAACATAACATTACGTGTCTTATGATTACTTATACTTCACCTAATTCTAGGAAAGAACGTGTTTGCCTAATTCTCTAAAGCGTAGTTGATGACAATATTATATGCCCTTTCGTTTATCGATTTAATATCATCCATATAATCATTCCATTCTTCTTTAGTATATTTGTAACAAGCTGATTGCAATAGATTCCCCAAAATTTGAGTATCCCTTACCTTTAATCTCAAGTCCTTCAATTTTAATCTGAAATTCTCCACTAGATGTAGAATACATCTAGAGTGTAATGCATCTGGAAAGAATTCTCTCTATCAGCTTCTCTAATTCTCTTATCTGCATCTGATATTATAACTAGCTGATGTGGAGGATTGTATGGATCTGGCTTTTCATAGAGTATAGACCAAAAACATGTAATGGGTTGCGGTTAACATATAGGAAATTAGACTTAATATGTAAGAGGTTGCAGTTAACATATAATAAATTACACTTCATATACAGTAAATTAAACTTAACATATAATCTGTTAGGATTAGCATATAAGGAAATAGACTTAACATGTAACATGTTGCAGTTAACATATAATAAATTATACTTCACATACAGGAAATTAGACTTAACATATAATCCATTAGACTTAGCATACAAGAAAATAGACATAACATGTAACATGTTGTAGTTAATATACAAGAAAATAGACTTCACATACAAGCCCTTAGACTTAACTTCCAACTAATTAGACTTAACATCATAAATACTAAACATAACATCAAAAATAAATATAAAAATATCCTTTTATAGAGTATTGAACACAAACCTTGTAAGAACCACTTCGAGTTAATGTTATTTTTTGATCGCATATGCAATACGCTAGTGGAAATATCCCTTGATTTCCGTCATATGCTACAGCCTTGAGGAGTATACCTTTGAATCGATCTTTCAGGAAAGTCCCATCCAAAAATACAAGTGGTCAACATACACACAAAAAATAATTTATACAAGTGGCATAGCAAATGAATAGTCTTGTAAACCTTCTCTCACTTTGTTCAACATGAGTATAGCTACATGGGTTTGTCTCCTTAACATTATCTACATACCTACAAATTGGAAAAAGAAGTGTTAGATTTAACAAGAACCAAATTAGACGAAGCAACATACAACATTTGACTTAGCATTCACATATAACAGGAAAGAACTTTATATTAATAGGAAATAGTATATACTTAACGCCAAATGTTTTGCATTTAACATGAGTATAGACCACAAACTTGTAACGAGTTATAATTAACATACAGGAAATTAGACTTAACATGTAACATGTTATAGTCAACATATAACAAATTAGACTTCACATACATCACTTTGGATATAACATGTAATGACTTGCAGTTAACATACAAGAAATTAGACTTAACATATAAATTGTTACACTTAGCATGTAAGAAATTAAACGTAACATGTAACAGGTTGCAGTTAACATGCAACAAATTAGACTTAACAAATTAAGTGTTTTGCATTTAACATGAAATAATTTGACTTAGCATGCAATTACATATACTCCATACATGAAATTAGTTCGTATAGGGCAAATATTATATTTTACCATCGTAATTGATCATAGGCCTCATAAGCATCACCATATAATTGTTCTTGTGCTATTTCTTTACTATATCATATCTTACTATATTTGACCCTTAGTCCATATGAACTTAGAAACTCTTTTTGGACATCAATAGGATATATTTTTGGCTGGACCTTCAACATGGGTTGTAATTGGGTCGCAATGAATTTTTGGGAGGCCCTACATTGACCGTCATTATTACGATGTTGCCCACAAGTGTGCTTGTTCACAAACCTTTTTATAACAAGTCTAGTTTTATCTCCAGGTGAGGAGACAAATAACATCCATGTGCATATTTTGGTTTCTTTAAACCGACAATAAACTCGAATATGTTTTGGTTCATTCTTTTCAAATTCGTACTCAATATTTTTGGTTATAGAATAGTATAGCAAAGCTAATCTGAATTATTTCCCATTATCAAATAGTTGTCCCTCATCAATTAAAGCAGTGTGGTACCAAGCAGGAATCCTCTCTGTTTCGCTAATCATGTCATCAATCATCATAACATTGTCACCAGAAGGATTATCATTGTGAATCTTATCTGATACATATGTCTTATCTGAAACACATGTGGACATTGATGTTGACAGACCACAATCTTTACTTTTTGAGCTCAAATTGATGGCAACACTGCAAATGTTTAGAAAGTAAATAAGTAATCAAAAACTAAACCAATAATAAAAATAAACAAATAATCAAAACTAAACAAGACTTAACATCGAACCAATCTGAGTCATCGAACCAATTTGAGTTAACACTAAATAGATTTAGACTTGACAACACACAAATTAGAGTTAACATGCAATGACTTGCAATTAACATACTAGGAATTAGACTTGACATACAATGCTTTAGACTTAACATGCAACGACTTGCAGTTAACATACTACAAATTAGAGTTAACATACAATGCTTTAGACTTAACATGCAACGACTTGCAGTTAACATACTAAAAATTAGACTTAACATACTACGCTTTAGACTTAACATGCAACGATTTGCAGTTAACATACTAGAAATTAGACTTAACATACAACGCTTTGGACTTAACATGTTCTCACTTGTAGTTAACATACTAGAAATTACACTTAACATATAACGCCTTGAACTTAATATGTTCTCACTTGCAGTTAACATACTAAAAGTTAGAAGTAACATATAATCAATTTCATTTAACATTCTACATTTAGGCTTATTATTCAACCTAGATGACTTAACATAAAATCCCTTAGACTTAAATTCCAACTCATTAGACTTAAACGCCATAAATATCGAACTTTACATCAAAAAATCCAATAAATTACCAGTCTTGTCGAACTTGCTTGTTGTTATGGATACTTAAAGAATCCTCTGCTTCAAGAAAAGCTTTCATGTGAATCTCTTTTAACCCAATATTACGGCTATGCCCCACCATAGATGACAAATGATCTTCGTTCTCAATAGAAAAAGTAAAGTTGTTGTTTGTTTCATCTTTGTATGCCAACGATAAAGAATCGTATTAAAGTTTTAATCTCTCTGACACATCAAATTTGAGTTCCATCATGATGGTTGAAGAGTTAATCTTTAAGAAAACTACTTTATCACCTGCGGAGACCGTGCAAATGATAGTCTTCTCAGCCATTATGAAGGGAATGTAGAAGGAGTAATGAAGAGAATTTTAGGATAAGAGGAGTATTAAAGAGAGAAAAAACCCTAAACAATTAAGCAGAGAGTTATTGCTCATGATAGAGAAAAATAGTGAAAATTTTCCCTCCAATTTCTCCATTAGATCGCCATTAATGAGATCTGACTTTCGCTCATGAATAGTCTTGATGGGGGCGCTGCGTTTGGGGAAGAAGGAGAAGGACAATTTAGGGTTTATTACAAAATACAGTAGCTTTTATTCTAGGCTAACGTGGAGGGGTCCAGACACATTAAATACAGTTTTTTTGGACTTGATCCACAAGGGGGAAAGGTGGAAGGGCCAGGTCACATGAGGTTATTATTATTGGGGCCTTGACACAATTTTCCCATAGTTTTTTATATTACAATAAGATTCTAAAAGATTATTAAAATAAGATTTATTTTATGATTAGGGCATCTCCTACCTTAAAAAAAAAGGTTGCATAACGCGATAATTTCTCAAGTTTTTGCAAGGTTTTTGAGTCAAATAAGTTTAAATATTAATCTTTTTGGACCAAATTATATTTGACTTACAAAACAAGGTTCTTAAAAAATGACTTTTTTGGGTTCAAATAAACAAAAACAATCATATTTTGCTCAATATATGTATGTACAGTTTCAAATTGAGGTTTCTTTGTTGTAGAGGATCTTATTGTTTATTTCCTTGCAAAACCATGTTTTTTTTTAATTCGTTGTTTTTCAACAGATGCATGATAAAAAGTGAATTCCTTGAGATTATAAAAATGATTCTTGTTATTAGGAACTAAAGTCAAAAATCATTTCATTCTTACTAGTTCACCCTGGGGTACTTAATTGCTTCTTTATACAATCAAGTGATGCTATTATCTGCAATATTAGACATTAAAATAACTTACTTGTGTTGTAATCTTGTTGTTATATCTACATACATCACATATTATAAGTAACAAACGAACATGAAATATAAGAGTAAATAAATAGACAAGAGAAGAGATAGGGAGAAAGTAATCATCTTATTTTATTCATCTTCATTTCTCCTTACATTTTATCTTCCATGGATTACATTATATAGATATGGAAGAGAATATTAAAAGTCATAAGTAGGTAAAGAGACTTTTTCTAGTAATGTCCACATTCATTGTATTTATGTTTACAACACTCCCCCTTGGACATTACTACATGATGTCAATGCCTCATTAAAAACCTCGCTAGAAAAACCCAGTGGGAAAAAACTAGTCGAGGAAAAGAGTACATGACATACATACATTATTTTTGTTACATCAGTTGTCTCGTTAAAAACCTTTCGCTAAGAAAAACCATATAGGACAAAAACTTAGCAAAGGAAAAAAGAGTACAACTATAGATCTTCGGGATCCAAACTTATGTTGTATTAGCTGCCTCGTTAAAAACCTTTAGCTAAGAAAACCCAGTGGGACAAAAACTTAGCTAAGGAAAAAAAAGTACAGCCACCACCTTCGGGGTTTGATCTTCAGGATTATTCTGAAAAATAATTCGCTCCCCCTTAAGACAACAAACATTCAAGTTTATGCATATCGTGGTGGTCAAGCACGATATCATAAAATTAAAAGTTGATGTATTAAGGGATTTGGTGATAAAATCGTCTAGACTATCACTACATAGAACAAACTTATCTATGTTAATTTCATAGTTATTTTTGAGCGCAAGTGGATAAAAATTTTTCACATCTCATTTTTGCAACACAAGTTACATTATCCTTAGAAAAGACAGTGGGGGTAATATCATCGTTTAATATGTCACACGATCCTCGAATGTGTTTTATCAGTGATTTGAACCTTACACATTCGCATGGGACACATATAGAGGAACAATCTCTGAGTGGTTTCAACTAGTAAACATAGTCTGCTTAATAAACCTCCAAGAAATAACAGTACCACTGCAGAGAAAAACATAACCAGTCAGAGATTTGGTAATATGGGGATCAGTCATATAACCAACATCAGAATAGTCCACCAATGTCATATTTTAATTTCTTTTATAGAATAAACAAAGATCTCTTGAAGATACCAGAGGATATATTTAACATTATTTCAATATCTCCTTTCAAGAGATGCACTAATTCTTGCTAGCAAGTGTAACACAAAATACAATATCAGACATGGTGCAATTTGTAATATAAATAAGTGCTTC
>BQKN01000064.1:429832-475607 GCA_022839385.1 Asparagus kiusianus
AACAAAACTTCTGTCAACTTAAGTGGACGTCCACTAAGTTTCTTAGTCATTGATGATCACTTGATTGAGCTATATTGTGGATGATCCGCTCCGTTAAACTTGATCTACACATTCTAAAACCCCAACACACCAAATTTGGGGTGAACCCGTTATGGTTTGACCCTCCGTCAAGCCATGTAAAAAGTTCTGTTCATTCGAAACCGTTAAAATTGATACGAGTGGATGAAGGGTCAAACTACGACGGGTTCACCCCAAATTTGGTGTGTTTGGGTTTTAGAATATGTAGATCAAGTTCAACGGAGCGGATCATCCACAATGTAGCTCAATCAAGTAAGCATCAATGGATAAGAAACTTAGTGGACGTCCACTTAAGTTGACAGAAGTTTTTCTCTATATATATATATATATATATATATTGAAAACTCATTTTAGAAAGCGGTTTTGACCAAAAATCCAACGCATTTAAATATTCTGACAAATTTAGTCAACGTTTAAGTTGTTAAAAATGTCTTAAGGATGGTTCGTTTTGACTATAATACATAGCGCTAGGGGTGGAAATGAACCAAATAATTAACAAATAGTTCGATAATTGTTTGAAAAAGTATTCGGTCATATTCGATTCGGTAGTTCATTTACTACTAAACAAATATTTTTTAGTATTCGAGTTTACTAACGAATAGAATTTAACCAGATGTATATTCGATTCGTTTTCCTATTAAATATTCGTTTAAATTTTGATCACATCATATTACTTGTATTATTGCACATATGATGTCATATTTTTAACCTACATACCATTTCTACTTGAGCTTTATATCCTGATGTTAAGACTTCAATAATCTTAAATCTGTTTTCTAATTAAAATTTTGATTTAAATATATATACATCATATATTATAAAGGAATAAATTTTATTTATGAATTCAAATACTATTTTAAAATCAAATTCTTTAGCGGAATAAATATATTTTGATATTCGATAAGTATTCGTGAATATTCATGAATATTTATCAAATACCAAGTATTCGAGTTCGAATTCGAAAAACTAGATATATGAATTTTAGAGTCCACATTCGAATTCGATAATTTTAAACAAATACAAGTACGAACATCTTAGTATTCGATTCGATTCGATCGTTTACCACCCCTACATAGTGCATAGAGGTGGACTTAAGTGGGCAGGAATTTGTAATTTATTAAGCATATGCTAAAAATGTAACAGTATAGTATAAAATTAATCCCACTCTCTTGTCCGCGTTAGGTCAATAAGCTAGTTTGCGGACAAAATTAGTTTTTTGTGATTAACAAAGATCTGACTTAACGTGAGCAAATACTTTTATATTGTAAAATCTGTTTTCACCACTCTATGGGCGTATCCCTCAAATCTCTAAAATTGCTCACACGTCCCTCAATCCCAAAAGGCCTTGCAATTTGGTCTCTCAATGGCCAGATATCCTTTTTGTAAATGTTTTCAACAATGGTTTTTGGGGAATACATAAACCGAGAAGTAATGTTGGTCACTGAGGGATCAATCTGCAAGGCCCCTTAGGATTTGAGGGTTTTATTAGCAATTACAAACACTTGAGGGAACAATATGGAATTTTTGAAGATTTGAATAACTAATATCTATGAAACCCGAAAATGCAGGCAACGCAATGCAAGAACTACTTTTTCTTCTCCTCTCTAACACAAGTCTTTGGGCGAGCTGTTACGTCTAAATATCTGGGCGAACTAAGCATACGGTATTAGTGGATTTTTGTGAATTGGACGGCCTACTGCGTGAAAAAGAAGAAGATTAATGCATCAAAAAAATAAAATAAAATAAAATAAAAAGAAAAGAAATGAAAAAAGAAGAATATGAAGAAACTAACTTTATTGAATGTCTTGAGAACACTACTTACTTATCCATTTTTTTCATCTTTTAAATAATAAATTTATTCTTTTACTTTTGCCTTGGAAAGATTAGAGGCTTGGTGGGGGGGGGGGGGGGGGGGGGGGGTAACCCTTCTTGTATTGTGGATATCTAGATTGGTTTATGTTTTCAAGCTTAGAAGCTGTTTGACAAGCTTACCGAAATAGGGCCAGGTTTAAACCTAGCCCGATTTCATCTTGTTTTTTTGTTTGGCAACTGTTGGGCCAACTATAGCCCAGCTTTTGTTAGTTCACATTTTAGGCTCAAAACCAAGCCAGAATTGAACCGCCCCTACCTGGTCCAACTCTAGATTGGTTAAGAGAGTATACCTCTTGGGCCTTGTGTTAGACCCTAGAGGGGGGTGATTAGGGTCTTATGCTAATCTAATCCAATTTTATGCCAATTAAAACTAATACAAATATATTCTTGCAAGATAGATATACAAGAGATATAAACAAGAATAAGCAATATGAACAAAGGTAAATATCCTAGCAATAAGATATACTATGGGATATATGCAAGGATATATAAACACAAGGGTAAACAATCTAAACTAGATAGTGGGCAATATAATCAACAAGCAATATACAAAGGCGATATAGGTATGAACATAAAAGTAAGTGCGCCAATGCAATCACAAACAAAAAGATATGATCACGGAGTTCGGTCTAACCACTTGACCTACGTCTCCGCTCCTCACCTCGAGGAGATCTCCACTATCACAACCGGGTTTTCTACGTTTACCCGAATAACGTTTACACCTCACAACACGATTTTCTAGTTTACCGAAAACTCTACAACTAACACACTCTTATAATCCCACTCTACACCCTCTCAAGTGTTGAACTACACGTGTCTCCCTCAAGTGCTCGGATACAATCTCTCCCTAGGTTCGTCAACCGATGCCACTCCTCTTGGGACGATCCCCGACTCTCGCCACACACTTCTCTCGGTGTACAAGTGTATTACAAAATGATCTCACAATTAAGCACAATACAAAGAATGATTGTTCTCTAATATGGATGAGAACACAATAAAGCTCACACTCAATTGTTATAACTCTCGCCAACCCAAATATACTATGTATGCAAATACAATAATCTCAAGTGGGTGTGTGTAAACAATGAGTGAAATCAAATCAACTAAACTCAATATAAAAACTAACTTTAATAACATAAAAATCAAATAAATAGATGTAAAGCTAGAAATAGAGTTTAGAAAACTTCTCAATAGATCAAGAAGTGGAGGGAGGATAGTTGGATGCCCAAACACCAATAGATGATCTCCTCAAGCTCTTGTGAAATTGATTTTACAAACTCAAACTTCCAAATGCTTAAAAGCTTCTTAAACCAAACTTAAACCCTTGTTTAAAACTCTTTAAACTTGTTTTAAAAACACTCTCTTGTTATAGAAGAGCTGAAGGCAATGGGGTATTTATACCCACTCAAAACTTCAGCAAAAACCAAAAACAAAATGACCAAAAAGCCCACATAATCCAAAATCAGATTCTGTACAAAATAGTCATTGGAGTATACGGCGGTCGACCGTGAAAATCTCGCGGTCGACCGGAGCCACTTTCGAAGCTGAGAATTTTCCAGAGACTTTGGCGGTCGACCGGGGCGGTCGACCGGGGGAAAATTCGAGCTGACGGTCGACCGTGACGGTCGACCGTGAAAGTTTCTGTTTGACTCCGCAGGTAAAAACTCAGGTGCGGTCGACCGTGGCGGTCGACCACAAACTGATACATGAACAGAACAGTTTGAAAGTTGATTTTCTGATTTTAAAACCCTGTTTAAAAATATCAAATAAATTCAGAAAAATATAAAACTTTGGGGAATGATTATAGACATGATAATGAACATGCTACAAAAAGGACTTCCCAAATGAAAAAATATCATTATTTTACAAAATAGTCCAAAACTTGAAAATGTAAATATGTGAATTTTAACATTTTGGCTAAACCATGTTTTGAAACTTTTACAAAATAATTTTATAGACTTGAAGAAAGATGTAAACTATTGTTATGAAGTCTTAAACAATAAATATAGTATTTTATCAAAATACACATATAATACACTAAAACATGATTTCATTGAACTAAATAAAATTGATATTGATGAAATCATATATATGTATGTAAGTATGAAACAAAAATATGTTTTCTAATTATATTCAATTGTTTCATAGTAAAACTTGAAAACTATCAAACCAAAACATATATGTATATATATAACTATATATATACATGGAAACCAATAAGCGTGTGTGTGTATATTATATTGAGCTTAAGGTACTAACACATATAATATAAACTCCTAAACTAAATTACCCAAGCTTGATCTTGATCTTCAATACCTTGACTTGGTAATCTTGCGGATGAAGCTTGAACTTGGATCTTCAATTTGAATTGCAAGGCTTCACTCCACAATTCTGCCAACCTACATTAGATATGATCGTTAAAGCGCAATTCCATCCATCCTCCAACTCGTTATTTGCCTAGAATAAATATGAAAACATAAACACTAGACAAACAACATTAGAAGTAAATTGCTATCCAAGCCTACCCGGGAAGCCCTACAAGAGGCATCGGCCGACTCAGAGGCGTTCTCCACCCATTTCTCGAGGGAAGAGGATGCAGAGCAGGAATGTGCGACGTGTTGCCAAGCCTCCGAGAGACGGGTCCCGTGCATCACTTTCACTCCTGAGGACATGCTCATCAAGGGCACGTCTCATGACCGACCCTTGTACTTCACGGGGTACGTCGGCTCGTCGAAGGTAGATCGAATTCAGGTCGACCCAGGTTCCGCATTGAGCATTGTCCCCCTGAAATTGATCAAACACCTAGGGATACCACCAAAGCGTCTGTCCACGACTACCACGACCATATTCGGCTTTAATACCATAGGGACTCGACCGCTCGGCAAAATCCGCCTAAAATGTCGAATAGGCGACATGAAGACGGAGGTGACCTGCTACGTCATCGACGCCGAGCCTTCCTACAACATACTCTTAGGACGTCCGTGGATCCATGGCAACCGAATAGTCCATCCATGTTGCACCAATGCCTGAAGTACGTGGACGATTATGAGCAAGTGAAAATAGTAGTGGCCGACAAGCAACCCTTCAAAGGCGTCGAAAACTACTTCATGGATTCTCTGCTGTACCAAGACCCCGACGAGCCACCGGTCGAAGAACTGGAGACCGACAACGAGGCGGATAGCGAACCTGAGTACGGCGACAACCTAATCCTAAATGACTTCGAGTCAATTGTAATCGGTTACGAAAGTCATAATGTAACCAACGCTGTTCAGGCGGGGGATATTATCATGAATAAGAAGTCCAACTTTGCTTATTTGTCGTCTTGCTCTACATCCGAGGATGATGAACCCAGTGACCTATGGTCAAAACTCTGCAGCGATCCCTCCCTGCACTTGCCGGTGTGCTTGTCATACGTCGCAAAAACACGGCCGACCGAGTCGTCGCATGATGTGCTCGTCGTGCCTGCCCAGAATAATTATCGAAAAGACATTATCTTCGGTCGAATCGATCACCCCCTACACACACTATGGGATGAATCTGAAGACGAGGACCTCACGCCTCAGTTTTCACAATACACTCAAGTTGCGAAGCGCATGATGATCGACATGGGGTATGACCTCACTCGCTTAGAGGGTCTGAATTACGGCCGAGGGCGCAAGACGGTCATCCGACCTGCTTACGTACTCAAAGGTAAACCCTCAAATTATTTCAACAGGACTCGGAGAGGCTTAGGCTACTCCTCCTCCTCGTCTGATTTGTGCTGTTACGTTAACGAGGATTCCGACTACGCGTGTTCAGGAGATCGATCGTCGACGACCTCGGCATGGGACTCAGACGTCAGCGAGAGGGATCTATTCGATAACTTTACGGTCAACATGACCGCGATAGATCCCGTTGAAATGGCGGAAGATGGACAAGTCCCGCTTTATGACGAGACATGGGATCGCCATGTTAACGCCCAGTGAAACAGCCGCTTCGAGCAACGTGAACCACCGACCGAAGACGAAATCTTCCAGGTGAACATGGGGGACGAGGTGAATCCCAAGCCCATATTCATCAGCGGCAGTCTACCTCCCTAGGAAAAAGAGGACCTCATTGCCCTTATACAGGAATACATTGATGTCTTCGCGTGGAATTACGAGGACATGCCCGGCCTAGATCCACGGGTCGCAACGCATCGTCTCAACATCAGCCCAGACGCCAAACCAGTCAAGCAACAGCAAAGGCGATTCCGTCCGCAAATCATGGAGGTGATCAAGGCTGAAGTGAAGAAACTCATCGAATCCGGTTTCATCAGAGAGGAACAGCACCCCGACTGGGTGGCCAATATTGTTTCGGTCCTGAAGAAAAATGGTAAAATTCGTATCTGCATTGATTTCAGAGACCTCAACGCCTCGTGCCCTAAGGACAAATTTCCTCTGCCCATCACGGATGTCATCGTTGATAACACGTGCGGATTCAAAAGGATGTCCTTCATGGATGGTTTCTCATAGTACAATCAAATCAAAATGCACCCCGAGGACGAAAAACACACCTCATTCCGGACTCCCATGGGAGTATACTACTACACAGTCATGCCCTTCGGACTCAAGAATGCCGATGCAACCTATCAACGTGCCATGAGCACGATCTTTCGAGATCACCTGCGAAAGACGGTCGAGTGTTATGTAGACGACCTGGTCGTGAAGAGTCGTCGTAAAGACGACCACCTCCATGACTTGAAGGCGATGTTCGAACTCATGAGGACTCACCAGCTCAAGATGAATCCTATAAAGTCATTCTTAGGGATGTCTAGTGGTAAATTCCTCGGTTTCATCGTCACGACGAAAGGAATCCGGATTGACCCAGATAAGGTGCGAGCTATTCAAGAGCTTCAGCCACCCCGGAACCTCAAAGAACTAAGGGGTCTTCAGGGACGATTAGCCTACATCCAAAGATTCATCTCAGATCTTTTGGGCAAGTGTCAACCGTTCTCCAAACTTATGAAAAAGGGTACCTCCTTCGTGTGGGACGAACCTTGTCAACGGGCCTTTGAGGAGATCAAAGCTTATCTCTCAAACCCGCCTGTCCTTGCGGCGCCAATCTCAGGGAAACCTTTCCTCATCTACATCAGGGCTACAAAGCATTCCCTGGGTGCCCTCTTAGCACAAAATGACGATGCAGGCTATGAGCAAGGCATCTATTACCTAAGTAGAACCTTATAAGGCGCCGAGCAGCGGTACCCGATGGTCGAAAAGGAATGTTTGACCTTAGTATTCGCCATCCAGAAGATACGGCACTACCTGGTCGGCCAGACAATCCACGTCATTTCCCGGATGAACCCCATCCGAGTTTTCATGACACAGCCTGCAGTGCTAAATTGGTGTCTGGCCAGGTGGGCACTTTTGCTGTCTTAGTATGACATCCACTTCATGCCACAAAAGTCGGTCAAAGGACAGGCCATCTGCGATCTTATGGCTAGTCACACGCTGGGGGTGAAGACCGACCTATTTGAGGACTTGCCAGATGAACCCCCTGAAGCCAACGTAACTTCATTACCAGAGGTGTGGCAGATGTTCTTCGACGGCGCTTCTCGCGTAGGCACGAGCGGCTCTATTGTTGCAAGAGTGGGGGTAGTCCTCACTTCCCCACATAGCCACGTGTTACCCCGGGCCTTTTCTTTGACAGAGCCATGCACTAACAACGTGGCTCAGTACAATGCGTTACTCATCGGACTCGAGTTGGCAAAAGAGTTAGGGAAAAAGCATCTGGAGGCTTACGGCGACTCCCAACTCATCATCAAGCAGATGACCGGCGAGTATGAAGTTAGGAACGATGATCTCATCCCACTCCACAAGGCGGCTATCAAGTCAGTGGGATCGTTCGAGAGTTTCCGCATTGAGCACGTGCTACGTTCCAAGAACACACATGCGGACGCCCTTGCCTCCTTGGCGGCTAACCTGGCCCAGCTATTAGAGACGACCCAATGGGTCATAATGGCGAGCCGAAGGCTCTTTCAGCTAAAAGACGGACCAGAAGCGAATGCTACCCATAAAATCTCGGATCGGCCCGACCCGAAGGACTGGTGTCTCCCGATCATCGATTACGTTCTATACGGCATATTACCCGAGGACGCAAGAGAACGAGAGTCTGTCCGACGACGTGCCTCGAGGTTCTACTATGATTCGACCATCAAAACATTGTATCGGAGATCGTACAACGGCTTGTTGCTTCGATGCCTTTCGGAGGCCGAAGCACAGGAAGCTCTGCGCGAAGCCTACGACGGAATTTGCGGGGCTCACCAGCCTGGACCTAAACTTTGGGATCGCTTGCGAAGGATAGTCTACTTCTGGCCTGGGATGGTTAACGACGCGGTCGCTTACGCAAAGCGCTGCCACGAGTGCCAAATCCACGCCAACTACATGCATCAACCGCCTGAAGACCTGCACCCGACGAAGGCTTCATGGCCCTTCGAGGCATGGGGGATGGACATAGTCGGACCAATATCCCTGCCGTCGGCGAGAGGTCATCGCTTCATCCTCGCGATCACCGACTACTTCTCTAAGTGGGCCGAAATCGTCCCCTTAAGAGAGGTCAAGACCAATGACGTGATCAAATTCATCAAACACCATGTCATATACCGATACGGCGTGCCCCGACGTATTATCCATGACAACGGCACACAATTCATCAACCATGCATTCACTAGGTTTTGTGACAAGTTCCGAATATAGGACCTTGCCTCTACGGCCGATAACCCTTCGGCGAATGGCTTAGCTGAGGCCTTCAACAAAACAATTATTAAGATCTTGACCAAGCTGACTTCCACTAGCAAACGCGATTGGAATGAAAAACTGGGTGAGAGCTTATGGGCATATCGCATAATAATTCGCACACCGACTGGCCACACGTCCTACTCATTGGTATACGGCTGTGAGGCCGTGTTGCCATTAGAGATTCAAATTTCATCCCTCCGCGTCGCCCTAACAACGGGAATGACGGCTGAGGACAATCACCAGCGACGACTCGCGGAGCTCGAAGCGCTGGACGATAAGCGACTAGAAGCTCAACAACACATTGAGTTCTATTAAGCCCGCATGGCCAAGGCTTTCGACAAGAAAGTCAGACGCCGAACCTTCAAGGAGGGAGAACTGGTACTAACCGTTCGCCGACCGATGATTCTCAACTCTAAGAAGAAGGGCAAGTTTCAACCCAAATGGGAGGGACCATTCGTAGTAAAGACAGTCTATTCGAACGGAGCCTACCGCCTTGTCAAGCCAAATGGCAATAAGATCATGATGCCCATCAACGACAAATACTTGAAGAAGTACTACCCTTAGTTCTTCCCCTAAACTCCCACGAGTGTATGAGTCTAAACTGGTCCTCGCATCCTCCAACTGGTATAAGAGGTTAAACTATTCCCTATACTTCCGCTTCTTGAGCCAGGTTCCCGGCTATGGCCAATCTCTCAGATCAGGCGAGACTAGCAGTTCAAGTGGGTTGCATCAAACTCCTAATTGGTCAAACCTTCAGATAGTTAGGACTAAAGCCACAATCCCCCGCCAATCCTCTTTAATAGGATGGCGGGACCCCTACTGTCATGGTAACACTACACCTCTGACGAAATTAACTTACCAATCCCCTTTAAAAGGTTGGTGGGTCCTCATAGTTGCTCCGATCGTAACAAAACCTCATCGGGTTAATGATCACCTCTGATGATTGGCGCCGTTATTCCTACGAGTAACATAGCCTAAGTAATAACCTACCATGCGACGTGTTATTACTTCGGTCAGTAATCACACTCCTACGTCCCTGAACTACTTAACCTATTCTGGAAACCCTAACATTCCCTTAGGATAACCGATGGGTAGTAGCCTACCATGCGACGGCTCCTATAACAATCGATCGTTACATTCCGACATCCCTGAACGATTCAATTATTATCCGTGTCATCACCCACCCGCATGACGACAATCATCAAGGGCGGCTCGACCAGTGGTTTGGTCCACTGTTCTCCCCAAACAAACAACTCGCCAAATGGCGAGTCAGAGATGGGTTCTTCAGTTGGTCGCGAGCGACTACTCTTTGTTTCGACCTAAGTATTACCCTCGCGACTCCGTTTGGGCGGCAACATGAAAGTCGGAGTCAACCCGACCCCCATGCCGTGAACAGCCAAAGGCAGAGAAGCGACCTAATGACTAAATCCAAAACAGATTAGCCGAAGACTCGCCATGTTGCCAGACAGCGCAGGCGAATCCAACATGAAGACAAAACACAGGTCGAGTACATATCAACACCAGAAAATAAAGAAAATAAAAAGGAACTGTGCATGCGAAACAGGGTATAAGCAAAACAGAAGGCCATTACGGGCCAAAATTACAAGCATAAAGTTTTAAGTTTTGATGCAACCGGCATCGACCAAGTTACAAAAAAAAGGGGAGAGGGAAAAAGGCGCTTAAACAGAACGGGCATTAGAGGAACTTCAGCAGACTAAAGGCAGCGATCTCGGCCTTAACCGCCGCAAGATCCGCCGCACGCTTAGCCATCGCCCTCTCCTTTTGCTTCTGCTGCAGCCTGGCAAAAGCGGCCTCGCCATCTTCCTCCTCTTGGAGAAGGAGTTGGAGTGCCCTGTCCACCGCTCCGGCAGCGCGAACGATCTTCATATTCTCCAGCTCGAGCTCCCGCAGCCTTGCCTCGCCACGAAGGGACCCGGTGTCTTCAAAGAAGGCGGCGTCCGTATAGGCATCCATCTTAGTCAACACCGCCTGGTGCCGCTTGCGTAGATGCTTGAGCTCGGCCTCCTTCACCTGAATCCGTCTCGCCCGCTCCTCGCGCTCGAGCATGAAGCACATCGAGAGGGGCGGTGGCGTGTCTGAAGCGTCATCTTGCACCAGGGCCTCCAAACGATACATCCACCCCTCTAAGCGGCCGAGCTCTCACTCACATTGTCGTGAAAGCTGGGAACCGCCCACACGGCGGACCACCCCTAGACCCGCCTCCACAAGAGGAAGTGCGTCGTAGTATCTCCCGGCACCCTCACCGAAGACAACGGCGGTTCGGTGCACCAGACCCTCCAACCGCTGGAGGATCTCGAACGCGGGGTGAGACGTAGGGTCCGGTGCAGAAGACCCTTGAGCCGAGCTCGCGGGGGAAGCTGGCGGCACACCGGCACCGACGACGGTAGCCGAGGAATCCACGCCTTCGGAGGCGCTACGGTCGGATGCAGAGGTCATGAGTCAAAGAGGGTTTTCTACAACAGTTCTCTTCTAGCGAATTATTTCAAAAACACGAGAACCTTGCTGAAAAGACGGCAAGAGCAACATATATAGTCGAAGATTTAACGGCCGAGATTTGTTATCCCAAACAATCGAGCAGCTCAAACGTCCTGCGACGCTTCGAGCTCAACGCCAATAAATAAAGGCCACCCCTCTCGGGACCCTAAACCGGCCGATCGGATTGAGCGCGAGAGGCGAAGCGTCCTGTCGCTTCACCATTAATAAGCATTGACAGAGCCTTAGCTGGCAAGCATTTGGGCCCGCAAGCAGACGCGTGGTACGAGTTTCGCCCGCATTTGGATCTTCGACTACGAGTCAAATTCGCCATCACACGAGTTTTGCTTGCAGCGTAAACTCGCCAGCATTCAAACTCGCCATCACACGAGTTTCGCCAGCAGTCGAGTTTAACCTTCCACGCAAGCTCTCCGACACACGAGTTTCGCCTATAGCGTAAAATCGCCAGCGGTCGATTATTCCACGCAGGCTCATCAATACGTAAGTTTCACTTATGGTTTGAACTCGCCAGCATTAGAAGTTAACTTACGATGCAAGCACGACGACACGCGAGTTTCAACGGCGAAAATAAACTCGCAACACTCGAGTTTAGTTTATAACGTGAATTCGCCAATGCGTGTGTTTCTCCTACAGCGTGAACTCGCCAGCTGTCGAGTCTAGCCTTCAACACAAACTCGCCTACGTTCGAGTTTCACCCATAGCACGAACTCGTCGGCGTTTGACTATAGCTATCGACACAAGCTCGCCATCGAGCGAGGAGCTTCACCTACGGCACGAAAATTGTCGGTGGTTATATGACTAAAACACTGAATGGCGACATGTGAAAAGGACATGTGCATGATGAGAAAGTGCGAACTTCATTTGATGCTTCTAGACAGTACATTTGAACAAAGTTATGGCTTTGCAACCAAGAAAGTCATAATACTGCATTCGAGAAGCAAAACATGCACCCAGTTTTTTAAGACAATACATTTGAACGGAGTTATGATTTCATAAACAAACAAGTCATAACATGGTTTCAAAAGCAAAACAAGCAAAATGTCTTAACACGGTCATAGACATGAAATCCTAGTCCAACAAACTAAAAGATGTGAGCTCTTCTTTGACCGCCGCCACCTTTCTCGCGTGGTCTTCCCGAGCCTGGTCTTCAGCCACCCTCCGAATCCGGTCTTCAAAGCTCAACCTGGCGGCAGCATCTTCCTGGCGCAAGGCTTGGAGGCTTCTAGTTTCCGCCTCATCGGTCTTGCTAACCTTTACAATCTCGGATTGAAGCCCTCTCAGAGTCGCCTCCGCCTGTTCCAGCTCACCCCTCAGGCGAGAGATGATGGAAGTAAAGTCACCTATCCGCTCTTCTAATGAGCGCTGTTGACCTACCCAGAAGGCGACAGTGGATTCCAAGTCCGCTATTTCCCTAGAGCGGACCTCCTACTCCCGGGCCTCCTGACGCCTGACACGAACCAGGAAGGATTCCACGTCAACTTCCGGACCTTTTCGTAGCAGTATCTCTAGTCTCATCAAGCGTGACTCCAGGAAAAGAAGCTTCTGTATGCAACGCGTGGAAATCTGGTTCTCACCTACCCGCCTGAGGTCGACCATGTGATCCAGGAGAGACTGTTTGAAGCCGTCGTAACTTCCCATACCGAGACTGACAAGGGAAATCACCTGCTTTACGGTGTTCTCGAACTCCTCAAGATGAGTCGATAGGGGCAAGGAGTCCGAGGAAACAGGCTCTTGACCCGGAGCGAGTGCCGCAATGGGTGGAACCTCGAGACAAGGTTCAGTTCCCGGCTGAGGAACAGAACCTGAGGCGGAAGAAGTTGCGGTATCTTCGGATTCATCGTTAGAAATTAAAATAGGTTCGACCGCACGCTCTTTGGCGATCGACACCTCTCCTCGATCTGTGAAACACGACAACAACACAGGAGAGAATTAGGCGAAGAATACCTACTTGACCCACATGAAAGTCGTAGCGAAAAGGATACCTTCAGCGGCGGCAGCCTCGGCGGCGCCCGAAGAGGACGCCTCCTTCCTTTTCTTTGAAGCAACTCTCTTTACCTTCGGTGCCATTATGAGTACAGCGAAGAGAGAACCTTGACTTCCTTTGAAGAAGACAACAAAGGAACTACAACCTCTCTTAACAAGGGGTAGGGGCGTTAAATACTCTAATCCTAGGCAGTTATCCGCCACTCGATTGGATAGTTCAGGGCTAAACAGTTGAGAGCAAGGCCGAACAAATCGGATCTCGCGCGAACGGCCAAGATCCAGCGGTTTCTAGACACGATCTTCAGCCAACGGCCCGAATCGAGCGTAGTAGACGAAGAGCCCCACTGCGCCGTATTTAATACGAAACGGCGTGCCCACGTCTTCCTTATTGACGTGCGCGTATGTTACCACGTGGCCCACTAAAAGTGGAGCCCACGCGACGCGGAATTTGTCATGGGTCAAAACCAATTGGACTTGTGTATCACCCTGGAACTCGAGTCAGTTCCGAATTCGCCTGCGGACAAAATCCGCCTGCGGGCAAGATGCGTCTGCATTCGAGATTCTCCGATAGCCAAGATCCCCCTACGGCTAAGATTCTCCCGTGGCCAAACCTCGATTAACGCGTGTTAAAAAAAAATAATAATAAAAGAAAAAATATATAATGGCGCATGTACGAAAGTAATAGTAACTGGAAACGAAAAGGATGATTTCATTCATAAAAAGAGATTCTATTACCACGGAGAATCAAAGGTGAATTATCAAGCTCTTAACCGCAGCTCCGCCTAGCAAATCTCCCCAGCGTGGCGAAGCTCGAGCCTCCTCAGTATCTCTCGGCGAAGGTCTTCCTCAGTGTGCGAGACTAAATCTTGGACGGTGTCCTTGGCCTCTTTGAGGGCTCGGTCCTTTTCTTCGACAGAACCAACGACCAATTGCCGGCGAGATTCAATACCCTCCAACTCCTTTGCCAGCTGCTCGCGAGCCTTCTCTTGAGTAGCTAGGGAAGCTTGCGCATTAGCTATCACTTGCTTCAGCTTTGCTATCTCGGAAGACAGGCGAGAAAGGCGGTTATCGGCCTTCTGTTGCTCGTGGGCCACTCGTTCATCCTCAGCCTTGACCTGCTCCAACTCTGCTAACAGCCTTGCCTCCAACGACATGGTCTCGCTCAATCGGCGATCGCGCTCCTCCACTGCTGCTCGAACTTCGCCGGATGCGAGATCGATAATTTTGGAACTCTTCGCGCGAAGGGTAAGCAACTGTTGAACAGCCTCCTCCACCTCCTTCAAACGCTGAAAGTACGGCTTAGCCGCGGTGGCGCCAAGCCTCTTGATTAAGAAGATCGTGTCGTGATCGAGATCCTCCTTGAACTCCTCGAAGGGACAACTCTCCTCTAATGCGAGCTTGATGCAGTCACCTAAAGTGTCTTGAAAGTTAGCCAGGGCTCGAACCACCTTCCTTTTCCGCGAACGTTCCAAGGGAGAGAGGGCAGCCTCCTCTGCCATAGATGAATTCGCGATCGAGATACCGGTGGTCATGACCGCGGAAGCAGTGATAGGCACCGCCAAAGCCGGTGTGACTGCCGACGCCATTAGAGTAGCGGCCGCGGCATCAACAGACACCACAGACGAGGAAGTGGTCGCTAGCCGAGCAGGGGTATCCCTTCGGATCAGAGACTCCTGCGCCGGGGGTCCACCCCCAATCGGCGCTTCCTCGAGGGTGGGGGTTTCCCCTTGTAGGCTTGACACGTCTTCATGAGTCGACACCTCCTCTTCGCTCGATAGCGCCTCATGAATTGAGACGTCATCGTCCGCCTCTGATTCACCCATCTCTCCGGCCGAATGACCCGCCCAAGAGGGGGGATCTTCTTTGCCAACAGCTTCATGAGAGGGGTCAACTGTGAGTGTAAAAAGAACATTAACAAATGCCCCCTTGGCACAGAGGGATCAACAACACTAAGGCCTACGCTTACCTGAACCAACAAGCTCTTCTTTGTCTCCAGTCCCCTCCTCTTTGTCAGAAGGAATGGAGATCACTCTCTCAACTGCACCTGCACAGATTCGACACAAACGTCAGAGGGCGCGGATCCGACTTTACACCCGAGAGTGCCGTACTAAAGGATTACCTTCTGGTGCGGACGTAGGAGTCGTCGAAACCCCCGCCTGTGGCCTCACACCGGACCGCGGAGGGGTATCCTTCAAGATCACCAGAACTGCCCCCGACACGGTAGAAGGAGTGGTCTCGACCGTTCCCCTACGACGGGCCTTCTTGGCCGTTTCCGCTCCGGAGCCTTCGGCCACCGTCTCCCGCTGTCACTTAGAGAGCAGTGAACTGCTCAGAGATAGGAGGGGCATCCTCATCCGTCCAGCTATCGCGCTCCGGGCTTGCTCTAGACGCTCGCTCGCCCGGGTTAACTCGTCAGGTTCTCTCCGCTCACTTCGGGGATCCGACGAAAGACTAGGAGAAGGAGCTTGCGTCTCGAGTGCCTCAGATTCATCCATACCCACATCGAAACCCTCGGTGTCTTCGGCTGGATCCTCTGAAAACCACTCCCTAGTAGTTTGGAGGCCACGCCACCTCGAAGTACGAAGAGACCCTCAGGGAGGATGCCCGTGTTCCACTAAACAGGAACTCTAGAACCGAAAGCCCTCAGGATTGGCGCTGGTGCCCCTATACCACCGGCAGTACAGGAGCGTGTGGTGCAAATCATGATCCTTCGCAGGTAGCTCAAAGCGGGCCTAGGTACCGCTAACATGGGTCCAGAACCATCCCCGGGCTCCATCCACCAGCCCTCCTTCGAAGTGTAGGTAGGGATTAATGTTCCCCACATACAGTTGGTCGTTCCCGAACTGGCAGGCAAACCTAAAGGGGATATATGGCTTGAGGTAGCACACAGAGCCCGTTCGCAGTACGTGATATCCCGGTCGAATGTTTACCAACCATCGAAAAGCGCCACAAGAGAGAACGGTGTGATGGTCCACCGTCGGCATGTCCCTAAGAGACTCTCCATATCCTCCTCCGCTGAAGTAGGGGAAGAACCGACAAAAGTTATAATAGCCAAAATGGGAGAGCGTCTTCCACGCGTCGGGGATATCCCTGCACTTCCAAGAGCACCTCTCCAGACGTTGGACGAACGGGACGAACCTATCTCCTTGAAGGGTCGTTGGAGCACTCATCAAACACTCACAGTGGTAGACGAACCACACCATCAAGTAAGTGTACGGCAGCCCTACCCTAGGGTTAGGGGTCCTGATGACTTCCCCTTCCCCTTCGTCGATAGTCGATACACGGTAGAATTAGGCCGTCAGTGTGCGGAGACCCCGATGGATACATGCCACCATAGCCGACACTAATGCGTAGGACCACCCATGGGCCAAGCGGACCGTGGGATACACTACCTCCACCGGAAGCACCTCAAACAAATGGGTAGGGACCACACACCTCTTCAACCACAACATGAGGTACCCCGCAAGCAAAGCCTTCCCAGATATAGGGGACCTGCCCTGGTGGTGAAATGAATGGAAGACCGTGCCGGATTTGAAGCCGCCCTCATCATGTTCAAGGGTCACGGTGGCTCCCCCATCGGCTACCCTCCTCTCCACTTCGGACAGGTCACACTCACCCAGCGGGAGAGTAGGCCTCCCTTTGACGTCATTCTCCGGGAATAAATAATCAGCCCAGTTCTTATGATTGATCCCCGGAGCCCTCTTCTTCTTCCCTTTATGGTCAACCGCCCCTAAAGTGCTGAGGCATATATGGTAATGGCAAAGCAACTCCCATAGTGTCTCAACAACCAGGGGAGAGCGGTCTGAAAGTTGGTCAATCTCGTCTTGACCCGGGACGTACTCTTCGTAAGGGAAGCTTCCCAGTGGCAGCCCTGACACGTCGTACATCTCGTGGAGGGTTATGCCAAGTTCACCATTGGGGGTGAAGAACATGCCACTTTCCGCACAATACAGTTCCAGGATGCTGTGGAACTAAGAAGCGTTAATCCTCAAACCATGTCGAGTAGCCTGAATGGCCACATACAGCTCTGAATTTGTGAGGTCAGAATTCTCAGCCAGAACGTAGTCAGTGATCTTAGACCACCAAGTATCGCTGCCAGGCGCGGAGTAGACCCACCCCAGGGCTCTAAAGTCCTTTGGGGGAAATCTCCCACCGGCTTGGAAGAAGCAATGACGGAAAGTCTCCGCGACCGCTTTCGTCTCCCCTGCAGGCGGCTCATTGAATGGTAGGCCAGGGCGACCCGTAATGCGTTTGCAAGAGCTCTCCACCCCGTACCCAGCCGTGGAGCCCATAAAGACACCACAAGTAACCCCGTCCTGAGTTGGGTTCAAGTCCCAGTTCATCGCTCTGGGGACCGCGAGAGACCGCAACTCGATGATCAAGAACCCTCTCGGTATGCTGGGAAGATAATAGTGAGTCCCTTCCACTACGTGGAGCCACCTGCTCTCCTTGATCAACAGGGCAGAAGGATCAGTCACAGCATCACCAAACAAAAACTGAGGCTTTGGTAGCTCCGTCCTGGCGTCGTCTGTTAGCACCGTGTCGGTCGTTAACTCACGTAACGTCAGGGGATGACCGTCCGTAACCCTCTTTATCAGGCCGTCTGGCTTATCAACGGCGAACGCAGGCACCGAATCCAAGGAAGGAAATCGAGAAGGTGCCGTACAGCCTGTGCCTCCGGCGAGACCGATGGTCATGCCCTTCGGGAGAGCTTCGTCAGAAAAGGTCGCTGCAAGAAAGAACTAAAGAATCAGGACGAAATCTGCCATAAGGGCAAATCCGCCTAACAAGGATGAGATATGTCTATGTAGACTGCATTCGCCTTTACCAGATAGAAGTCGAACTCACCAGACAAGAAAACGAGTTCGCCTTCACCGAACAAAGGCCAATTTCGCCTGTAAAGGCGGAAATCATCTTCTACGAATAAATGTAAAATCCTCCCGAAGAGGGGCGATTTTAGCAGGGAAATTGCCAAAAGGCGACAGGTTCTACCAGAGGAGACGAATGATGCTCATTCCCCAAACTCAACGTCTATAACCGATGCGAGGTCATCAGACGAACCCCTTGACTTACCCAAGTGCGGCTCCGGCACGCTGGCGGGCGCACCGACGGAGAGGCGGTCAGAATAGCGTCCAGGGCCTCTTCCCTTCGTAACACACTTCTTAAATTTCGGCGCCATTAAGGGATAAAGCGGGAACTCTCTCTCTTTAGAAATTTTTCAAGATTCCTGAGCACGGTAGCTCTCAAAGGAAGAAAATAGCCTATTTAAAGGCGGGGTTGCCTACATGGCCACGATCATCCTGGAAAGGCGAAACACTAACGGACAAGAGACATGACCACGATCGAAATCAACGGCCCAGATCGCCCCCAATATTTCGAAGGAACCGTTGAAATGGGAAACAGGCCAGTCGAAACCCGGAACCCGAACCAAAATCGACGGTTGTATCCGACGATTGAGTTCGAAAACCACGGCCACGATTAAAACGAGACGCGTGAAGCTGACATCAAATTGTCGAATCACAATGAGCGCGACATGATGGAACCACGCCGCCTTAGCTGGAAAGCACGAAGCCCCACCGACGGACATGTGGTTCCCTCACACTAAACCTAGTTTCGCCCAAAGGAAATGTCTCATCTGTGAAAACTCGAATCGAATCCGCAAGTCGAGCAAAATTCTGTCTTCAAAACCTAACTTCGCCTGAACGGCTCAATTCACCTTTAGAGAGAAATGACTTGTCCAAAGCCTTGAACCGCCAATGAGGTGACCTCGTTTAAACCCGCGCCCCAGGCGGCTAAGGGTTAGAGTAGAAATCTTAGCATTAAGCCTAAGAGAAACTACTTAACAACTCATCATACTGAGGGGAATAGTATGACTAGCCCGACTCAAACAGTAATCGGTAAAGGCATATCAAACCCGTTGATAGCTGAGGGTTTGCTAAAAATCCTAAAAGAAACCAAATGCACTTGGTTAGCCAAGAACTTCTTTATTCAAAGTATTCCAGACCACACGCAAACCGGTTTAGGTTTGAAAACTTTGAAGGGGGTCTTGTAGACGGTAAAAGTTACCACCACGAATTTATGAGTCCGCCTATGAATCAGAACTGCCCACTTGGGTGAAGGGCTAACCGCAACCACGGATTGGGTTTGCTAGCACGGGCCCAAATAACACAAGCCCCATATTCGCCCTCATGCACCGGAGTCAACTAGATTCGTCGGTATGGTAGGCTCACCCTCTGAGCCAGGTTCACTTGTACGGTCGACTCGCCTGCATGAGTTAAGATCATCTAAGTTCGTCCGCTTACTCGACTTGCATGCACGAGTCGAGAGCCAAATTCATACCTGACAGGCTTTCCCTGCTTTCCACGACCTGAAAGGGGAAGGCACAGTGTTCCAGGACCGTCAAGTGGCCGCCCACAGTACGAGTGATCGGACAGGTGCCAAATCAACCTGAACCCTCATAAATGCAGTTGGATCCGCAGGCATTCGGCAAGCTGTCCAAGCCCACTCGAGTACTGGGCACCCGCTTTCTCACCTCTCATGACCTGAGAGGAAAGAGCACAGTACTCAGGTCCCATCAAGCGACCGCTCACAATACGAGTGATCTGACAGACGCCAGATCAACCTACGCGCTCATAAATGCAACTCATCTCACCAGTCCAAGTCAAGAGCTGGATTCGTCGGTACACAGTAGGCTGGCCAAATTCACTCGAGTAGTGGGCAGTCGCTGCCTAACATATGAGGAAGGGTCTTCCCACTCCTACGTGACATGACGTGAAGCACGACCCCTCGAATGACCGCCCATAGTACGGGTGAGCAGCAAGACACCCCTCAATAGTACATGGTCACATTCCATAATTCAAGGAGTGACCACGCCGTTTCTCTACTATTTAAGAACTTCTTCCAGCCACGAAGAAGAGGTTCAGAACTTCTTCCAACCAAAAAGAAGAGGTCTAGCTTTTCTTCTAGCGACGAAGAAGAAGTTCAGCTGTTTTAGCTATTCAGCAACAGTTAAATCAGCTAACCGAACCACTAGCTCTCGACCCCCAGTTGGGTCGACGACAAGCTCTCTGCATAATTCTTGCATTGCAGCACCCTCTCCTAGTTCTAAGCCCTGATCGCCGCCGAACTTGGAAACTCGAACTCCATCAACCTGAGCTTCTACTGCGTACAGAAGCTCTCTAGCAACCTCGGTCGAACCGTCCAAGGGAAGCAGACTCGGCACGAGAATCGAGCGAAGTATCTTGTAGCTACCAAAAGTCCCCACGTTAAACAAGGAGGGCATTCCCTCCGCTTCTGTCATAAACATTTGATTATTTGTTTGTAATAAGCTATTCTTATAAATACAAACGAAGTTCCCTGTTTTCGGGAAATCAAAATTTACACCTACACTTAGACTTCGGGATGAAATGCCCCAGATTGGTATTCTGATGTCTTCTTCAATCAGTAAAAGACTAAACCAGTAACACGCGTTAGGCGTTGACTTATCCCTACTTAGGATTCGGGATAAAATTTCCCGCACGTGTAAGGCACGGATTATGGATTTGAAGGGTGGTGTCGAAAAATAGGAGGGGAAGAATTTTATATTCTCTCTCCCAAAACTAAAGAGGAAGAATTTTGTATTCTATCTCCAGGTTCCAAGGAAACTCAAAGTGGGATCATCACCCTAAGAATCCGGAAAAGTAAAACTAGGAGTGGGATCTCCACTCCGAGAATCGAAAAGATTCAAGCAACCCTAACTTTTATAGGATTGGTTGCTTAATCCAAGAAAAGAATTCCATATTTATTAAGGTGGAATTCTGATTTCGGCCCTAACTTTTATAGGTTTAGCTAAATAGGAAAAGGTGAAAGTCTTTTGTTTATCAAAAAGGGGGATTTCGATTTTGGTCCTAACTATCTGCAGGTTTGACCAAGTGAGGTTGGAAGCAATCCTAACTTTTATAGGTTTGATTGCTCAAATCGAAAGTGGACCTCTTGTTCATGAAAGGAATCGAGAGGGGATTTTGGTTGTGGTACTAACTGTTTAAAGGTTTGACCAAGATGAAAATTTGAGACGACCTTAACTATTTAAAGGTTTGATCGTTCAATTTGTGGACCTCTCGTTCATGGAAGGAATCGAGAGGGGATTTTGATTGTAGTCCTAACTGTTTAAAGGTTTGACCAAGATAGGAATTTGAGACGACCCTAATTGTTTAAAGGTTTGATCGTTCAATTTGTGGACCTTTCGTTCATAGAAGGAATCAAGAGGGGATTTTGGTTGTGGTCCCAACTGTTTAAAGGTTTAACCAAGATGGGAATTTGAGATGACCCTAACTATTTAAAGGTTTGATCGTTCAATTTGTGGACCTCTCGTTCATGGAAAGAATCGAGAGGGGATTTTGGTTGTGGTCCTAACTGTTTAAATGTTTGACCAAGCAGACAGTGGGAGTGGGAGTACAAATCACAGTGGGAGTGTTGACTTGCACAAGTCTCTCAGAGGGGGTTCCTTGTGTTAAGTGACAAATACTTAACACGGAGGGGTTTGATAATGGTCAATGATCAGGAGATTAAAATTCTTAATACTATGTCCGGACTCTAACAATGAGAATGTTGAGTGCACAGACATAGCGGGAGTTTGAGTAGGAGTTTCTTATTCATCACCTTCTTGTAGTGACTGGGTTATCCCTAAAAATACACTATATAGAATTCTCTCAGGAACTTCCTATTACATGAATTATCCACCCCCAGCTTTCTTCGCGAAACTGGGTCTAACATTGTACTCAGTTGCATGACCAGGTTATCCTTAAGAATACCAGGCATGGTACTCTCTAGGAACTTCCCGTGAAAGAAAGGAAACAGTTTAGACTCATATACCTGTTGGAGTGTCAGGGAGCAGTTTAACCTCTTATACCGGTTAGAGGATTTAGAAGCCGTTTATACTCGTATACTCTTCAGAGTGGTGTACCGTCATTCGGCTTATTTTAGCTTTATGGCACCAGAGTCGATTAGAGCTTAAATCTTGTTCTTTAGACCAAAACAAGCCTCAGTAAGATGGAGAACCCTCCTGTGGTAAGCACAGTTGTTTGGGTCCGTAACCCTCTTAGCTCCCTCCTGATCTTTAATAGGTGGTAGCTCAATCTCACAATTATTCAAGAGGTACTCGAAAATATCCGAAACTTCCTCATCCTTGAAAGAGTACTCTTTTTGGAGTCTCGGATCTGGAGTCATTTGCTGCTTTTAAGGTTATTGTTGTGACATCTGATTATTATCACTAGCAACCATAGGCATTGACTCCTGGCTTCTTTCGATCTTGTTCCTTCTGAGGAAGCATTCGGCTTGTTCACCGTGCATCTTCAAATCTTTCCAAGTCTTGGATGGGTTTAATCCCATAACTCCCAACACGTCCAAAGAAAGGTTGTTGTAGCAAGTTTGCCGGATGAATTACTCCATAATCGGATCTCGGCAATTTATCACCTTATTCCGGAAGTGTTTAACAAAGTCGGCGACTATTTCTCTATTTTTTTGCTTCTCATCGAAGAGTGTCCTATGGATACCTCAGCGTCGTCATCAAAGAAGTTGCCGAGGAATAAGTTCTCCATATCGTCCCAGCTGTTGATGCTCCCTGGCTTAAGACGACGATACCAAATCGAAGGTAGGCCCACGAAGGGTGCTAACGAATGACCGAACCATTAATACTTCATTGCTGGATATCATGCCCAAGTAGGACTTGAAGTAGATCAAATGCTGAGTGGGCGGGCCCTTCCCATCGAACGACATGAAGTTGATCAGGTTGAATTTGGTCGGATACGGGATCGACTCCTACTTTCTCGGCTAAGGACACGGAAAGCCGATCTTCTTTACCTCTCGCGCAGATATCAGAGCGTTGATTTTGCTCTCGAGATCCTTCATCTTTTCATCCTTATCTGTATCATGCTTCGGATGATTTCTGAGAGAAACAACGGGACCACCCCCAGCATTGTTATCTTCGGTTGGACCACCCCTACCGTTATTGTTGTCGGGAGGGATATCAATGTTGATAGTCTCATCCGGTTTTGGATCACTATCTATTATATTGACTTGTTCTACTATAACGTTGCGATGACTGGATTCGACAATCTGTCTTGATAAAGCTTGAAGTTGCAGGTCGTGTAACTTCCTCATCCGTTGTATGTTCAGTTCTATTTCAACCTTAAACTCTTCTTTCTGCTTAGCGAGAGCATTTTCGATCATCTGAGTTATTTGGTCAGGAGTGATGGTGAGCGCTTCACGGGATTGCCTTGGGCTGGATACAGTAGCATTTGAAGCAATTGCGGAGCAAGCGTCTAACGCTTCGTCATCTGAGGATAATCCTCTATTCATACTTTGATAATCCCTACGTCTAGTGGTTCTCGATCGCAAACGGGTCAGACGATGCGATATGAGGGGATCAGAATTAGAAGGTCGAATCGACTTTCCCTTATCAGCCATATTGATAGTGACCTCTAGGAATTCGTTGTCTCGCGTAGCTGATATTTTTCTACGGAAACACATTGGCTTGGTTTTTGATGCTTCATAGGAAAGCCTTTGGAATATCGAGACCCTCTGTGGAGCGGTCTTGGGACAGCTATACGCTGATAATACTGCCCTGATAATTTTGGTACACGGACAGTAAGAGTCCACTTCCCCGGTACCTCTCTTTCGAGATTTATTCGTATCCCCAGCCTAATAGTATAACTCATCAACGTTGCGGCCAGAGTAAGATATCAGCTGTTTACATGAATTCTTAGGTATAACGCGTTCGTCTATCTGACACGTTTTCTTCTGAGTAAACAACTCCCTGTTGGCGTCTGCAGGAGTCACACGTTTGGAATCACACTTTTTTGAGGGTGAAACTTCAACGGGCTCCTGGCCTTCGACTCACAGTCCGATGCGGCCAGTTGCTAGAATTTTCTCCTTATGAGAAGGCTTCATATGGTCATGAGGGCACGTGCGACCCCCAGCTTGTTGAATTGCTCGGGGTTCCTTCACTGGGCCCAAGCGTTCTTTAATAGGAGTTTTGCCTCAATCTTCATGTAGAGGACTCAGGCGAGCCTTCAATGGAATTCTCGATTTGGAGAGATCCACACTATAGTAAGGCTTCACCGGAGGTGTGGGAGCAATAGGAGCAGGATCTAAAATTGATGAAAGCTGGAGATCAGCCTCGGGTGCTTTTGCCTTAGGCACTGATTTGACCTTTGACATCCAAACTTGCTTAGATCTTAGTGGTTTTTTGACCACCTTTTCCTTCTGCAACTCTTGTGCCTTCCGTACAAGGATCCTCATCTGTACTAGCCGTGCGCGGCGCTTATGGATACGCTCCTCAAGGGTTGAACGGGTTTTTTTTACAGGAACCCATACATTGGTTGCTGGTTTGGAGGAGGAGGTGTTTGCTTGCTGCTGGAACACTTGGCGCCTTCTGAGTTTCAGATCCGTATCATAGCAGGTCCAATCAACATGCTCCAAAGCCTTGGAAAATTGACGCGCAAGATGTTGATGACGCCTTTGATGAGCCCTCTTCGTCAGCACTGATGCACTTTCAACGGGCAACTCCTTGACTTTCGAGGAGTTGTCACGAACGTTGGATCTGGTTTCTTTGGAGGTCGGAGAGGGGTCTTCCACTGCATTCGGGTTCAGATCATCAGCCTTGGTCTTTGGATTTGAAGTCACATTCTTTGCGATAGTGGTTTTCCTACATTTGCAAGAAGAAGATCTGGAGGAGGAGGAGGAAATATATTCCTCGAATTTCTACTGGTCGAATTCGTATTCGACCTCTTCGAACACCGGGATCTTGATCGTCGACTACGCCACAACAGATTCGGCAGCGAAGCTGTTGGCTCCCACTGTGGTCGCCAGCTTGTTTGGGTAGAAATTTGTATTCTTCATTATATAACTCATTACAACTTCGATCGTTACAACAAGTTCAAAAAGATCAGTCTTTTTATAAGACCTTTACGCAATAAAAATAAAAATTACAACTCTCGTCAAACAGCGCAACGAGTGTTTATCGCCCGCTGTTTGTGTAGGATCTTGGCCTGTAACGGGGACGTTGATATCCGTGGACCACCAAATGATCAGATCAGATCCGGAGCTTTGTTGATTCGCGAAGGAATCAAGAAGCCGAAGCGCTTATCTCGGCAACAGCGAGATAATTGTTCTTCTTAAGATTACCACAATAGGGTAATCTTAAGGGATAAACCGGGCTGCAGATCTGACGAACTCCTCTTTTTTATGCTGAAGAATCCACTGAAGTCTCCTCCTCCTCTCTGAAATTCATGGCTCTTCAGTCCTCAATTCGGTAATTTTTCGTCGACACTCGAGAATTCCAGATCTAAAAAAATGAAGGCTCTGGGGCTGTATTTATAGGCTTCAGGAGCCCTATATTCGGATAAGAATGGCTGATTCCCTCTTATCTTCAGTTGAAACCACTTAACCACATTATCAGATCAGTTGGAGCAAATCCAGGCGGTTAACCATCGAAAATAACCAAAATCAGTATTTTCGTGTTGTAGACACTTATGAGTGTCTTGGCATGGCCGAGACACTTACAAGTGGCTTGACCAAGCCGAGACACTTGTGAGTGTCTCAGCTCGGCTTGGCCGAGACACTTGGGAGTGTCTTGGTTTTTTTTTGGTGCGTCGAGTTTGTTTCCATCGTATATTAGTCGTCCGGACTCGGAATTACACGATTCAAGATGCGTCGAAAAGCTAATGAGAAGATCTACGGGCTCCTATGATTGAATCATATGTGGAGTAAATAGGACAAGAGGGGTGCTCTGCCTTTCGTAAACAACGTGGGGCTCCCAATCAGCTCTTGTTTCCATTATTCCGAAGTTCCGTTGCTTTGTATGATCCATCGACTCACTTCATGCGTTTGTCATTGTCAAATAAGCTTCTATAACTCTAATAGGAATGTTCATCATCTTCTCCCTATCTCGAGCCATATGCAGGGACCTATGGGCAATTTTTGACGCCTACACCCCCAGCCCGATAGTACAACTCATCAGCATGATGACCGGAGTAATCTATCGCGTGTTGGCATGACTTCTCAGGTATAACATCGTCGTCTGACGAACACGTTTTCTTCTAAAGACTTGTTGCCTTGATGGTGTTCTCAAGAGTCACACATTTGGAATCACGCTTTCGTGGGCATAGGACCTTAACGGGCTCCTAGACACTGACATGCAGTCCGAGGCGGTCAGTTACAGGAGTTTTCCTATTATAGAAATGCTCTGATTTGTTGCGAGGGCGTGTGCGACCCCCAGCTCGAGTAGTTGCTCAGGGTTCAGTCACCGGACCCAAGTGCTCTTTGATTGAAACTTTGCATCGATCCTGGTGCAAAGGACCCAGATGATCCGTCATTGGCTTATTGCTTTTGAACAAGTCTACACTGCCGCGAGGCTTCACTAGAAGTATTGGATCAATCAGAGCAGGGCGAAACTCGACAGAATCAGAAAAACGGGTGCAGAGTGTCTCCTGTCTTGGCCCTGGCACGGGTCAGACCTTGGTGACCGGTGGCTGGGAGGGTCAGACTTGAGTGACCCGTGGCTTGGAGGGTCAGACGTGAGTGACCCACGGCTTGGAAGGTCAGACTTGAGTGACCCACGGCTTGGAGGGTCTGACTTGAGTGACACGTGTCTTGGAGGGTCGAACTTGAGTGACCCGCGGCTTGAAGGGTCAGACCAGAGTGACCCGCGACTTGAAGGGTCAAACCTGAGTGACCCACAGCTGGGAGGGTCAGACCTGAGTGATCCACATTTTTTGATCTTTTTGGCCGCTGTTTCATACTTTGGTCTTCAAGTTTGATACAATCTTGGTTGTTTCTTGGCTATGTCCTTTTTCTGTATCTTTTGTGCCTTTTGCATAAGAATTCGTGCATGCACAAGCAATGCGCGGTGGTTCTGGATGCATTCTTCAAGGGTTAAACGGGTCCTTCTGACTTGGATCCATCCATTCGTTGAGGACTTGGAGGGTTGCTCATTCGTCCACTGTTGGGGCACTCGATGCTCCTTGAATTTCAGATCCGTTTCGTAACGGATCCCGTCTACAGGCTCCAAAGCTTTGGCGAATTAGAGGGCGAGGCGTTGGCGCTGCCTTTGGCGAGCTCTCTTCAATAAAGTGGGCGCGCCTCCAGCGGCTATCTCCTTGATTAAGGAGTCCAGATCTACAGATCCGGCCTCGTTGGAGGCACAAGACGTGATTGCAGCAACAACGGGGGCGTTGATCTTCCTGTGCTTGCGAGAGGCGGAGGATCTGGAGAAGGAGGACGACAGATATTCCTCAAACTTGGCCTGGTCGAACTCGTACTCGACCTCTACATTAACCCGGATCCAGATCCAAGGTTGTGACACATCATCCTTCGCAGAAAGGCCGTTGGCTCCTACCGTGGTCGCTAGTTTCTTTTCATCGAAAGTCGCCTTCATTATCGATTTCATTACAATTTTAATCATTTACAATAAATTCAAATAACAAAAATAAAGATTACAACTCTCTTGAAAATAAATGCAAGAACTATCTATCAACTCTTGCTTGCATGGGAACTTCGCCTATGTCGGTGACATTAATATCCATGGACCGTCGCAGATCAGATCCGATTGACAGATTAAGTTGATCAAAGCTCTTACTTCACATCGGAAGTAATCACTGCAGTAATGATCCTGACCAAGCGAGATCACTGCTCTTCTCGAGATTTAAGACTAAGCTTAAATCCGGAGGAATAGGGGATGAGTCTCAGATCTCTCGAACTCCACTCTTTATGCACAAGAATTCTCCAAGATCTGCTAAACCTCGCTGTAAATTCATGACTTCACTCTCCAATTCGGCAGCGCTTCGCCCTCTTGATGTCCAGATCTGTAAAATGGAGGCCTTAGGCTTATATTTATAGGCCTCGGATACGGGTATTCGGATGAGAATGAGCAATTTGGCCTTATCTTTAGTCAATAATGGTCTAACCATGTTTGTGGATGATATCAAGTCAGTCAGGAACCACTGGAATAGATAAATCCCAAGAAAATCACTTAAAACCCGTCGAAAATAAGTTTGGGGATAAAATCTGCACGACGGGTACTGGTGATCCGCGGGGGCACGGGTCGGCTACGTCCGACCAGCGTGGGCACGGGTCGGTTGCGTCCGACCCGCGTGGGCGCGGGTCGGCTGTGACCAACCCGCACTTGCGTGGGAAGTTTGGTATTTGCTGAACTTTTTGGTATTTTCTGAATTTTCGGACTTGTATTTTTCTACCGTTTTGCATATTTGATCATCTTGTTGACTTGCATGCATCGTTAACTCGCTTCATGTGTTCGTCATCTTCTCTCCATCTCGAGTTATGTGCGGACACCTATAGATATTTTTAGACGCCTAATATTATCGCCAAGTTTGCCTCCCTCGAAAGAGACGCCGAACGAAATATAAACTTTTCACTATCATTGGTGAATGTGTACTTCTGAGCCCGCCTTTCGTAGATCGCGTATCTATCCCATAAGTACGGATTGCCTAGTATAACCTAACAAACATCCAATGGAACGACGTCACACATGACCTCGTCAATATACGACTCGTGGTGCGCAAATCTGATAGTGCATTGATCAACTATACTTAGTCCCGTCTCCTTCTGAATCCACCCCAATGGATAGGGTTTCGGATGCTTGACTGTCTTCAGACCCAGCTTCTGAACCAAGGCCTCGGATATCAAATTCTTTCGCTACCTGGATCAATAATGGCATCAACCAAACCGGTCTTCACTTGCAATTTTAGCACAAAGAGCTACTCCCGGGGGTCTTCGTCCTCTTTTATGGCTTGTTTCTCTGCCATAAGATTGAGACTACTGTTGGCCTCTGTCATCCCAGGAACTTCCTTCGGACCCTGTGCTATCACGTATGCCATTTTCTCCTCTTTCTTCTTCAACACCTTTGGCTTCAGATGAGGATACTTCTCCCAGCATCGATCAACGGTATGTCCTGTCTTCTCGTAGTGACTACAAATCCGTTCTGCTCTTCCTGGATCACCCTTCTTCTCCTCCTTATGTTTGGAACCACTAGACTCACCTCCTGTCTATTTTGCATCTCTCTTTGTTTCGTTGCTCTTCTTTTGCTTGCCCTCGATGGCAATAGCTTTCACGCTTGCCTCTGTAATAGACTCGACCATGAATAGCTTCATCTCCTTCCGAATGTATTCGTTCAGACCCACTATGTACTTCATAAAGATGGAGTATTCGTCCATCGCGATGCTTAGAACAATCGCCTGCTGCTGGAACTATGTCGTGTACTCTTGAACTATCTGATTGAATCTTTGGCGCAAGCCATACCACTTGTACTAACGCTCCTCAAGGAACCCCACTGGATAGAACGGTTTCCTCAGTAGCTCTTTGAATTTGTTCCATGACACCGCCTTCCGTTCCTGCTTGCAATAGGATTTCCACCATGTCAATGCATACCCTAAAATCTTCAAAGTCACGAACACAAGCTTCTACTTAGATGAATATCCATTAAGGGTAAAATACGTCTCCATCCGCTCGATCCAATCATCAAGCCTCTCGACGTTGACACTCCCATCATAAACAGGAATCTCTACCTTAAAGTCTATCTTCAAATTCTGGTAAGAATTCTTACCCCCTTGTTGCGGAACAATTTTGATAATCTCAGTCTCCCTATCAGAATCAAATTCCTCGCCTTCTCCATCGGACTCCATAAGTTTCTTCTTTCCTTTCGAAGAAGATTCCTCCTTTTTATCTTTTTCTTGGAAGATATTAATGAGTTGTGTGAGAGTCGAACTCATTGCTTCTATTTGTTTCTCCAATGCATCTAGCATCGCTGAACTATCTCCTTCAGTCATCTTCTTCTTCCTTAATTTCTGAACCCCTTCTAATGAAATAAGGATCTCGTCTAACTTCTTGTATTGAGATCAAGTCAGGACCATATACAGGATGCCCCCTTCACAGGATCTGATCGCTCTAATACTAACTTGGTACGAGTCATCATGCGGGCACCTTTGATCACGGAATTATCAAAGGTGAGCTGAGAAGAGGATGACAGAAACACAAGAATAATTCAGTATGTGGCGAAGGAAAATACCCTCTCTAGATTATGAGTATGAAAAGATTACAATCCCTCTCTCACAATCTCACTAGAATCGAGAACAAACTCTCAATTCTCTCTAAACCCTAATCTCTCTTGATTAGAATCTCTCCTTGATTATATTTGATTGATTAGAAACCCTAAATAATCCCTTATATAGGTGTAACAACATGGATGGTAAAGTGGTAAATAACCAAGCGCCCAAACCCCACAGGAATTCGTGCAAACAGAAACCCAAACTAACCAGGAAACCATCGATGAGTCGACTCATGTGCATATATGAGTCGACTCATGACACATGGGTTAACTCATGGCAGTCATGAGTCGACTGGTCAGAAACATCTGACAAACGGTTGGGCTTCATGAGTCGACTCATGAACGTAGGTGTCAAAAATTACCTATATGTTCCCGTACGTGGCTCGAGATAGAGAGAAGATGATGAATGTCGCTATTCGAGTCACAAAAGCTTAATCGACATCGACGAACGCATGAAGTGAGTCGATGGACCATGTGAAGCAACAGAATTTTAGAATAACGGAAACATGAATGAATCAGGAGCTACACGTCACTTACGAAAGACAAAGCGCCCCTGTGTCCCGCTTATTCCACATATGATTCAATCATAAAAGTTTGTAGATCTCCTCATCGGCTTTCTAACGCACTTTGAATCACGCAATTCTGAGTGCAGATGATGAAAATACAGCGGAAACGGACAGAGCGCAAAAAACTATATCCCGGGCCTCGCCGAGACACCCGTTGGTGTCTCAGCTAGGCCGAGACACCCCAAGGTGTCTCGACCATGGCCGAGACACCATTGGCTAAGACACCCAATGGTGTCTCGGCCATAGCCGAGACACCCATGAGTGTCTTGGCTAGGCCGAGACACTCACAAGTGTCTCGGTCACGCCAAGACACCCACGGGTGTCCGCAAACCCAAAATGCTATTTTTGGCTGTTTTGAGCTGTTTTTCGATCGTTAACCATCTGAATTTATTTCAATTAATCTGATATCATCTAAGAACGTAGTTAAGTGGTTACAACTGGAGATAAGAGGGAATCGGTTGTTCTTATCTGAAAACAGGGGTCCCCAAGCCTATAAATACAGCCCCGAGGCCTTTATTTTTTCAGATCTGGAATTCTCGAGCGTCGGCGAATCCCTGTAGAATTGAGGACTGAAGAGCCACGAATTTCAGAGAGGAGGAGGAGAGATCGGATCAAGTTCATCTTTATAAAGAAGAGGAGTTCGTCAGATCTACACTTCCTGGTTCCTTCCTTGAGATCGCCCCGTTACGGTGATCTCGAGAAGAGTGGTTATCTCACCGTTGCCGAGATAACTGCTTTGGTTTCTTGATTCCTTCACGAATCAATGAAGCTCCGGATCTGATTTGATCGTTTGGTGGTCCACGGATATTAATATCCCCATCACAGGCCAAGATCCCATGCAAGCAGCAGGCGATAAACACCCATTGCGTTTGGTTGAAGAGAGTTGTATTTTCTTATTTTCATTGTGTAAGAAAGTCTTATAAAAGACTAATTTTACTTTGAATCTGTAATCGATAAACGTGTAATGGATGCAACAATGAAGATATTAACTTTCACCGCAAACAAGCTGGTGACCATAGTGGGAGCCAACAGCCTCGTTGTCGAGGCTGTCGTGCCGCAGCCAACAATCAAGATCACAGTGGCTGAAGAGGTCGAATACAAGTCCAACCAATAGAAGTTTGAGGAATACGTCTCCTCCTCCTCCTCCAGATCTGCCTCTCCTCATAAGTGCAGGAAGGTCTCCTCCTCCCAGAAGATCCGCTGGTCTTCAGATCTGAAAACAGAAGAAGGCTATCTCCCCTCTACCGTTGTTGTAATTATATCTCGCAAAGAGCCACCTGCGTCCAATGAAGCCAGATCTACAGATCTGAACTCCTCCTCGATCAAGGAGTCGATTGCTGAAGATGTTCCAAATTTGTCAAAGAGGGCTCGTCAAAGGTGTCGTCAACGTCTTGCCCGCCAATTCATCAAGACTTTGGATCAGGTAGATGGACTCTATTACCAAGCAGATCTGGAGTTTAGAAAGCGCCGAGTGGCTAAGCTATCCCCACAGCAGACTTCAGGAACCTCCTCCTAATCACCTATTAACAAATGGGTTCATGTTAAACGGAACCAATCCACTCTTGAGGAGCGCATTCAGAAGCATCACGCACTTCTTGTGCATGCCCAGATTCTTGTGCAAAAAGTACAAGAAATGCAAAAGGAAGAGCCGGTTAAGATATCACCGAGATCCAAACAAATTTGGATGCCAAAGGCTAAATCAACGCCTAAGACAAAAGCAGGCGATGTTGCTCCCCAGCCTTTGTCAACTTCGAATCCCGCTCCTTCCGCTCCCACGCCTCCAGTGGAACCCTACAGCAGTGTGGATCTCTCCAAAGTTAGAATTCTATTGAAAGATCACCTCGATTCTCTACCCAAAGATCGAGGCAGAGCGCCTCTTAAGGAACGCTTGGGACCGTTGAAGGAACCCCGAGCAAACATCTAGACTGGGGGTCGTACGCGACCTCCTAACAAGTTGATTCTTGCAATCGCCCGTTTGGGGGTTCGTGCAGAAGGCCAGGAGCCCGTTAGGGTTTCACCCTCAGAAAAGTGTGATTCAAAATGAGTGACTCCTGCAGACGCCAACAATGTGTTGTTTTCTCAGAAGAAAACATGTCAGACAGACAAACACATTATATATTAAGAATTTATGTAAATAGCCAATAGATTACTCCGGGCATAATGCCGATGAGTTGTACTATCGGGCTGGGGGTACGAATAAACCTCGAAAGAAAAGTACCCGGGAAGAGGACTCTCACTGTCCGTGTACCAAACTTATCAGGGCAGTATTATTAGCGTGTAGCTGCCCTAAGACCGCTCTACAGAAGGTCTCGGCGTTCCAAGGCTTTCCTCTAAAGCGTCGAAACCTAAATCAAGGTGTTTTCGCAAAAGAAGATCGGTCGTTCAAGGTGACGAATTCCCAGAAGTTACTATTAACATGGTCAACAAGGAAAAGTCTCCGATGGTTTCAAGCGAGTCTAGCCCTAATTTTTCTCCAGGAAGAAGTGTCAATTCGGGAGTAGCTCAATTAATGTCTCGGCTCCAGCTAGAAGCTGTAGGACCTAAACAATCCGCGGTCACCATTAACATGGCTGATAAGGGAAAATCAATTCGACCTTCTAATTCTGATCCCCTCATGTCACATCGTCTGACCCGTTTGCGATCGGGAACCGCTAGATGCAGGGATTATCAAAGGATGAATAGAGGATTATCCTCAGATGACAAAGCGTCAGACGCTTGCTCCGTAATTGCTTCAAATGCTACTGTATCCAGCCCATGGCAATCCCGTGAAGCGCTCACCATCACTCCTGACCAAATAACTCAGATGATCGAAAATGCTCTCGCTAAGCAGAAAGAAGAGTTTAAGGTTGAAATAGAACTGAACATACAACGGATGAGGGAGTTACATGACCTACAACTTCAAGCTTTATCAAGACAGATTGGCGAATCTCGTCATGTAACATTGCAGTAGAAAAAGTCAATACAATAGATAGTGATCCAGAACCAGATGAGACTATCAACATTGATATCCCTCCCGACAACAATAACGCTAGGGGTGGTCCAATCGAAGATAACAATTCTGGGGGTGGCCCCATTGTTTCTCTCAGAAATCGTCCGAAGCATGATACAAATGAGGATAAGAAGATGAAGGATCTCGAGAGCAAAATCAATGCTCTGATGTCTGCTCGAGAGGTAAAGAAGACAGGCATTCTGTGTCCTTACCCGAGAAAGTGGGAGTCGATCCCGTATCCGGCCAAATTCAACCTGATCAACTTCATGCCGTTCGACGGGAAGGGCTCGCCCTCCCAACATTTGATCTACTTCAAGTCCTACTTGGGCATGATTGTTAGACCCTAGAGGGGGGTGATTAGGGTCTTATACTAATCTAATCCGATTTTATGCCAATTAAAATTAATTAATAAGTTATCCTAGCAAGTATGAAATACAACAAGAATATAAGCTAGGATAAGCAATATCAACAATGAAATATATCCTATATGATAGAAATACATGCAAGGATATATAAACAACATAAGGGTAAATAATCTAAATAAGATAGTGGATGAAATAAATGAGCAATGCACAATTGGTGATATAAGATAAATGCAAAAACAAATACGCCAAAGACAAACTCAAACAAGCAATATGATCACGGAGTTCGGACCTTCCGTCCTACGTCTCCGCTCCCCACTCCCGGGGAGAAATCCACTATCACGACTGGGTTTTCTACGCTCACCCGAATAACGTTTACAACCACACTATGTCGGTTTTCAACGATCACCAATCAACGTATACACATACTCTTGTAATCACACTCTGCACCCTCTCAGGTATTGAACTAGACGTGTCTCCCTCAAGTGCTCGGTTACAACCTCTCCCTAGGTTCGTCAACCGACGCCACTCCTCTTGGGACGATCCCCGACTCTCGTCACACACTCCTCTCGGTGTACAAGTGTATTACAAAGTGATTCTAACAATAAGGCACAATTATAATAATTGATTGTTCTCTAATATGGATAAGATCACAATGAAAGCTCACACTCAATAGTTATTGTTGGCCTTCTTGTTTTGATGATGTTTAACAAATAATTTACCACTATGTTGTTTGTCTAGTATTTGTGTTTTCTTATTTATTATAGACAAACAACGTTGTTGGAGGATGGATGGAATAGAGCTTCAACGATCATATCCAAAGGAGGTTGGCGGAATGTCGGGTTGAAGCCTTGTAATTCTAGTTAAAGATCAAGTTCAAGCTTCATCCGCATGTGTACCAAGTTGAGCTACACTGAAGATCAAGATCAAGCTTGGGTAATTTAGTTTAGATTTTATATTATGTGTGTTAGATACTCTAAGCTCAATATCATATACACACACAGTTATTGGTTTCTTCATATATCTATATAGTTATATAGATATACATAAGTTTTGGTTTCTATGCATATATATAGTTATATATATATATATATATATATATATATATATATATATATATATATATATATATATATATATATATATATATATACATGTGTTTTTGAGTTTTCATGTTTATAAATATGAAATCACATATTTCATATTTATTATTGTTTTAATATATATTGCATAGAATATGCAATTTTATGAAAATATTGTATTCTTAGTTTTTGGACTTAACAATAATCATATACATATTTTATTAAGTCTATATAATCATTGTGCAAAGTTTCAAAACATGATTTAGCCAAAATGTCAAAATTCACATGTTTACATTTTCGTGTTTTGGACTATTTTGCAAAATGATGATTTTTCACAAATGGGAAATGTAACTTGGAAAATTCTTTTTCTAACATGTTCATTTACATGTTTATACACATTTCCCAAAGTTTCATTATTTTTGGACTTCATTTGTTATTTTTAACATATTTTTCCAAAGTCTAAAAAATCAGCTCTAAAACCTGTTTTTCTGTAATATCAGATTCCGGTCGACCTTACTGGTCGACCGTTCATGTGTTCATTGGTCAGTGGGCAGCAGAGAGTTTGTCGGTCGACTGTCACGGTCGACCGAGAGCTCAAAATTTCCATCGGTCGACCGCACCGGTCGACCGACGAAGTTTCTGATTGTTTTCTCAGTCTGAGATCTGGTTCGCGGTCGACCGCGAATATTTTCGGTCGACCGTCGAACTCCCAACGGTCATATTGGGTACAGAATCTGGTTCCTGTTTTTCTGGGATTTTTGTTGTTTTGTTTGTTGTTTTGGCTGTTGGTTTCTCTTCCTATATAAACCCCTAAACCCCCCTCCCCCTTCTATTTCAGTAACCATGGGAGTGTTTTAAACAAGTTTAAGAAAGTTTTTAACAAGGGTTTATGGTTGGTTTGAGTTTGGTTTAAAGTTGTTTTTGGTTTTCACAAGTGGAGGAGGTCATTTTCTTGTTTAGGCTTCAATCTCTATCTCTCCATCTTGTTATTCAGAGAAGAATCTCTAAAGTCATTTCTAGCTATTTATTATTTTGTTTATAATTTCTATATGCTAGATTTTAATTCAGTTTAGTTTGATTTTGATTTCACTCATTGTTACACACACCCACTTGAGCTTATTGTATTTGCATTCATAATATATTTAGGGTTGTGAGAGTTGTAATTTTGAGTGTGAGCTTTCATTGTGTTCTCATCCATAGTAGAGAACAAACAATTATTATATTGAGCCTAATTGTGAGATTCACTTTGTAATACACTTGTGCACCAAGTGAGGAGTGTGTGGTGAGAGTCGAGGATCGTTCCAAGAGGAGTGGCGTCGGTTGACGAACCTAGTGAGAGGTTGTAACCGAGCACTTGAGGGAGACACGGCTAGGTCCAACACTTGTGTGGGTGTAGAGTGTGATTGCATAGTGTTTGTTGTGTGAGAGTTTTCGGTGAACTTGTAAACCGAGTGTGTAGAAGTTCCGGCTTCCAAACCGGGTTGTGTTAGTGGAGTATCTCCTCGAGGTGAGGAGCGGGGACGTAGGTCATGAGGACCGAACCTCGTAAATATATCCTTTGTTTGTGATTGCATTGGCACACTTGTTTTCATGTTTATATCTTACATCGCCATTGTGTATTGCTTGTTGATCATTTTGCCCTATCACATTTGTAGTTAAATTGTTTACCCCTTATGTTATTTTTATATCCTTGGATATATATCATATAGCATATCTCATTGCTAGGATATATCCTTTAGTTCATATTGCTTATCCTAGCTCATATATCTTGTTGTATTTCATACTTGCTAGGATAACTTGTTAATTAGTTTTAATTGGCATTTAAATCGGATTAGATTAGCATAAGACCCTAATCACCCCCCCTCTAGGGTCTAACAGTTACAACTCTCACCAACCCAAATATACTATGTATGAGAATACAATAAGCTCAAGTGGGTGTGTGTAACAATGAGATATAAATCAAATATAAACTCAATATAAAAAACTAGCTTTAAAGAAATATAATCAAATAACTAAGCAAATGTAAAGCTAGATAAGAGTTTAGAAAACTTCTCAATAGATCAAGAGGTGGAAGGAGAATAGTTGGAAGCTCAAACTTCAATAGATGATCTCCTCAAGCTCTTGTGGAATTTTCTTCACAAACAAACTCTTGAAACAAACTTAAAAACCCTTCAACAAACTTGTAAAACTCTTTTTAAAACTCTCTTAAACATCCATAAGAAACAATGAAAGTTAAGGGCTTTTTATAGCCTCTTAAACCAGCCACAAACTCCCAAAAATCGAAAATATCAAAAACTAGCCGTTACTAGCCGTTATAGGCTGAAAAGACCAAAATACTCCTAAGTTCAGCATTCTGAAAATTAATGTATCTGGTTTTGTAAAATCAATTAAAAATAGTAAATCAACTCTAAAAATTATGAAACTTTGAGGGAAGGTTCTAGACATGTAGAATAACTAGTTTCAGGCCCGTACGATGCACGGATTTGTTTAATATATAAAAATTAATGTAGCAAAAGAATACAAACAGTTCAAACAATTTACAAAGCGTTCAAACAGTTTACGAAGCATCTTGTTTGAAAAATTCAAAAGGTAGGAAGAGTTAGTTCAAATCTCAAGGAGAACTTTTTATTTTTTATTTTTTATTTCAAATTTAATATGGAGAACTTTTGTAGAAACTTGACAAGTGACACTTGTAAGAAGATAGCAATTGATATGAGTATTGTTTAAAATGGTATGGGCTATTTTTGCCAAGTGGTATTTTTGCCAAGTGGTGAATTGAAGAGTAACAACTTTTAGTAATAGTATATAGATATGTTAGAGAAAGAATTTATGAAAAATCATTTCTTATTTGAGAGAAATAAATGTTTGAATACAGATATACAGTTTCTGAAAATCTGCTGACATACACGATTTTGTAAAATCAATTGAGTACAGTAAATCAACTCTAAAAATGGTAAAATTTTGAGGGAAATTTATAAACATGTAGATAAATATTTCAAAGAAAGAATTTCTTAAATATCACTTCCTATTTGTGAAAACTCATCTGTTTTGTTAAAACATGCACGAACGAAAAACATGATTTTGTAAATTCAATTAAACGTAACAAATCAATTTTAAACTTGATGAAACTTTGGGAAATGTTTGAAAATGTGATTTTAAACATGTTACAAAAAAGAATTTTCCAATTTGCATTTACTAATTGTGGAATCTCATTATTTTACAAAATCACATAAGTATGGACTTGTAAAAGCTTGATCTTGACAAAATAAGTTTAAACAAAGTTTTAAAAACTTTCCAATAGATTTATAAACTTGATAAAAGATATAAAATAATATCGTTAAGTCTATAATCCAAAATGACGATAAACCAAACCAAATGTGTGTGTGTGTGATATTGAGCTTGAAGTATTAACACACATAATATAAGCCCTAAACTAATTTACCCAAGCTTGATTGGTCTTCAATATGCTTGACTTGGTAATCTCGCGGATGAAGCTTGAACTTGATCTTTAACTTTGAATTGCAAATCTTCACACCACTATTCCGCCAACCTCCATTTAATATGATTGTTGAGGCTCTATTTCATCCATCCTCCAACACGTTGTTTGCCTAGAATAAATATTAAAACACAAACACTAGACAAACAACATTAGATGTAAATTGTTTGCTAAATCACCATCAAAACAAGAAAGCCAACAATGATATCCGGCAATGAAGCATTAATAGTTTGGTCATTCGTTAGGACCCATCGCGGGCCTGCCTTCGATTGGTACCGCCGTCTTAAGTCTGGAAGCATCAACAGCTGGGACGATATAGAGAGCTCATTCCTCGGCAACTTCTTTGATGACGACACCGAGGTATCCATCAGGACACTCTTCGATGAGAAGCAAAAAGATGGAGAAATATTCGCCGACTTTGTTAAACGCTTCCGGAATAAGGCGATAAATTGTCGAGATCCGATCACGGAGGAATTCATCCTACAAACTTGCCATAATAACCTCTTTTTGGACATGTTGGGAGTTATAGGATTAAACCCGTCCAAGACTTGGAAAGATTTAAAGATGCGCGATGAACAAGCCGAACGCTTCCTCAAAAGGAAGAAGATCGAAAGAAGCCAACAGTCAATGCCTGTGGTTGCTAGTGATAATAATCAACCTCAAAAGTAGCAAAGGGCTCCAGATCCGGGACTCCAAAAAGAGTACTCTTTCAAGGATGAGGAAGTTCCGGGCATTTTCGAGTACCTCCTGAATAACGGTGAGATTGAGCTACCACCTATTAAAGGTCAGGAGGGAGCTAAGACCAAGTGCATCAAGCTCCTAGTTGGGAGTCCTAGTCAGCAAGCTCTCAAGCATTTTAGAATAAAAAATAAAAAAATAAGCCTTGGGAGGCCCTCCTTCTTCTATGGAGCTCCAACAAGCTCCTAGTTAGGAGCTCCAACAATATCAAAAAACCCCTCCTAGTTAGGATGATTTTTTCACAATGGTGCATTTTCACCAAAATTTTTTCACAACGGTACATTTTCCAACGGTACATTTCCTCTCAACAACGCCAAATCCCCAAATCACTAAAAAAAATCCTCAGCCTCAACCCAGCGACAGATCCAACCCCACCCCCAAATCATCTTCCTTCTTCGTACGACCCCAACCCCAAATCTTCTCCGACCCGACACAACCCCACCTCCAAATCCTCTTCGCCGCCATCATCTCCGACCCGACCCTAACGTCGCCATCATCTCCGGCGTCGGCATGCGGAGGCCAGTCGGAGGCACCCCAGTCATCCACCAGCTCTGACCCGACCTGCCACCCACCATCTCCGCGAACGCCAGCATCTCAACGAAAATGCCATCATCACTGAAACTGATGTTTGAGGGGGGGGCTTTGTAAAATTTTCCCCACTTAGGAGCTCCCAAGCGCTCCACAAATTTGTGGAGCGCTTGGGAGCTCCGAAGCTCTCCACCACCACGTCGGACTAAGGAGAAGGGCTTGGGAGGGGTTAGGAGGTTGCTGGAGGGGGCCTGCCATTTTCCACGGCTACGTCAGCCTTGAGAGCTCTCCTCAGAGCTTGCTATCCTTGCCCTAAGAGGATTACGGACCTAAACTACTATGCGTATCACAGGAGGGTTCTCCATCCTACTGAGATTTGTTTCGGTCTAAAGAACAAGATTCAAACTCTAATCGACTCTGGCGCCATAAAGCTAGAATAAGCCGAATGACGGTGCACCACTCCGAAGAGTATACGAGTATAAACTGCTTCTTAATCCTCCAACCGGTATAAGAGGTTAAACTGCTCCCTGACACTCCAATAGGTATATGAGTCTAAACTATTTCCTTTCTTTCACGGGAAGTTCCTATAGAGTGTCATGTCTGGTATTCTTAAGGATAACCCGATCATGCAACTGAGTACAATGTTAGACCCAATTTCGTGAAGAAATCTGAGGGTGGATAATTCATGTAATGAGAAGTTCCCGAGAAAATTCTATATAGTGTATTCTTAGGGATAACCCGGTCATTACAAGAAGGTGATGAATAAGAAACTCCCACTCAAACTCCTGCTACGTCTGTGCACTCAACATTCTCATTGTTAGAGTCCGGACATAGTATTCAGAATTTTAATCTCCTGATCTTTGACGTTTATAAAACCCTTCCGTGTTAAGTATTTGTCACTTAACATCAGGAACCCCCTCTGAGGGACTTGTACAAGTCAACACTACCACTGTGATTTGTACTCCCACTCCCACTATCTGCTTGGTCAAACCTTTAAACAGTTAGGACCACAACTAAAATCCCATCTCGATTCCTTCCATGAACGAGAGGTCCACAAATTGAACGATCAAACCTTTAAACAATTAGGGTCGTCTCAAATTCTCATCTTGGTCAAACCTTTAAACAGTTAGGACCACAACCAAAATCCCCTCTCGATTCCTTTCATGAACGAGAGGTCCACAAATTGAACGATCAAACCTTTAAACAATTAGGATCGTCTCAAATTCCCATCTTGGTCAAACCTTCAAACAGTTAGGACCACAACCAAAATCCCCTATCGATTCCTTCTATGAACGAGAGGTCCACAAATTAAACGATCAAACCTTTAAATAGTTAGGGTCGTCTCAAATTCCCATCTTGGTCAAACTTTTAAATAGTTAGGACCACAACCACAATCCCTTATCGATTCCTTCCATGAACGAGAGGTCCACAAATTGAATGATCAAACCTTTAAATAGTTAGGGTCGTGTTAAATTCCCATCTTGGTCGAACCTTTAAACAGTTAGGACCATAACCAAAATCCCCTCTCGATTCCTTCTGTTAACGAGAGGTCCACTTTCAATTTGAGTAATCAAATCTATAAAACTTAGGGTTGCCTCCAACCTCACTTGGTCGAACCTGCAGATAGTTAGGACCAAGACCAGAATTCTCCTTTCGATAAACGAAAGACTTTTACCTTTTCTTATTCGGCTAAACCTATAAAAGTTAGGGCCGAAATCGTAATTTTACCTTAATAAATGAGGAATTTTTTTCTTGGATTGAGCAACCAATCCTATAAAAGTAAGGGTTGCTTGAATCTTTCTGATTCTCGAAGTGGAGATCCTACTCCTAGTTTCACTTTTCCAGATTCTTAGGGTGGAGATCCCACTTCGAGTTTTCTTGGCAACTGGAGATAGAATATAACATTTTTCCTCTTTAGTTTTGAAAGATAGAATATAAAATTTTTCCTCTCCTATTTTTTCGACACCATCCTTCAACTCCAAAATCCATGCCTCACACATACATGGAATTTTATCCTGAATCCTAAGTAGGGATAAGTCAGCGCCTAACACGCGTTGTCGGTTTAGTCTTTTACCGATTGAAAAAGACACCAGAATCCGAGTTTGGGGACTTTTATCCCGAATCCTAAGAAGGGATAAGTCAGCAACTAACACGCGTTGCCGGGTAGTCTATTCCCGTGAGAAAGACGAAGTCTGCGTATTCAATATCGTAGCACTAAAAGAGTTAACTCTTTTAGCACAATATCACATGCAGAACAAACTTAAACAATCCGCATGCAAGCCCGATTCAAACGGTAATCGGTAAAGGCACGTCAAATCCGTTGATGGCTGAGGATTTGCCAAAAAATCGTGAGTCTGTATCTGATACATGTGGCCGGATAGTCTATTCTCGTGAGAAAGACGAAGTCTACATATTCAATATCGTAGCACTAAAAGAGTTAACTCTTTTAGCACAACGTTTCATGTAGAACGGACTTCAACAATCTGCATGCTAGCCTGACTTAAACGGTAGTCGGTAAAGGCTCATCAAACCTGTTGATGGCTGAGGGTTTGCCAAAAATCCTATAAATGCAAGAGCCATTGACGTATCAGCTTCATTAGTTGGTCTCATGACTTAAGCATCTAACAACCTCAGGATAAGATCCATACATATAGATAAATCAGCTTTAATAGTTGGTCCTACAGCCTCGACATTTAGGACCGTCATGCTCCAATACCTTAGGAGCTTAAACTGTGTATACTCTAGCAAATGTACGAGTATAAACTGTGTTAACGACGAGCAATCTAAAACCCTAGGTCAACACCGGTCAACGCGTAACCCTAGGTCAACGCCGGTTAACGCGTGACCCTAGGTCAACGCCAGTCAACATATTATGACGAAAGTTAACGCAAGTTAATATATCGTGATGGAGATGGTCAGTTCAAAGTCAACTCGACGATACGAGCCAAAATCAATTCACCAGTTTTGATTCAGGATTTCGATGACGGCCAGACGATAAACGCAACACCGGGAAAACTTCAGCTATTTGTCAAAATATCGAATAGATTGAAAATTGAAGGAATCAAGAATCAAAGCTAACTACAGGTATTTTTACACCGACTGAAGGTTGGATCGATCATATCCAAAGTATTTTAGGCTCCACTATAAAAGAAACGAGACTAAAACACTTTGGAGGGGGTATCTGTAGGCGTCAAAAATTGCCTATAGGTCTATGTACGCGGCTCGAGACAAAGAGAAGATGATGAATGTCACTATTCGAGTAACAAAAGCTTAATCGACATCGATGAACGCATGAAGTGAGTCAACAGACCATGTGAAGCAACGGAATTTCGGAATAATGAAAACACGAATGAATCGGGAGTTGCACGTCGCTTACGAAAGATGAAGTGCCCCGTGTCCTGCTTACTCCACATATGATTCAATCATGAAAGTTTGTAGATCTCCTCGTTATCTTTTTGACGCACTTTGAATCACGCAATTCTGAGTCCGGATGATGAAAATACAGCGAAAACGGACAGAGCGCGCGAAACTATGTTCCGGGCTAGGCCGAGACACCCGTTGGTGTCTCGGCCGTGCCGAGACACCCATGAGTGTCTCGGCCACGCCGAGACACCCACGGGTGTCCGCAGATCCGAAATGCTGTTTTGAGATGTTTTTCGATCGTTAACCGTATGGATTTGTTTCAATTGATCTGATATCATTCAAGAACATGGTTAAGTGGTTATAATTGAAGATAAGAGGGAATCAACCATTCTTATCTGAAAACATGGGTCCCTAAGCTTATAAATACAGCCCCAGGGCCTTCATTTTTTTAGATCTGGAATTCTCAAGCGTCGGCGAAGCCCTGCCAAATTAAGGACTGAAGAGCCAAAAATTTCAGAGGGAAGGAGGAGAGATCGGATCGAGTTCGTAAGCATAAAAAAGAGGAGTTCGTCAGATCTACACCTCCTGGTTCCTTCCTTAAGATCGCCCCGTTGCGGTGATCTCGAAAAGAGTGGTTATCTCGCCGTTGTCGAGATAACTGCTTTGGTTTCTTGATTCCTTCACGAATCAATAAAGCTCCGGATCTGATCTGATCATTTGGTGATCCACGGATATCAACGTCCCCGTCACATGCTAAGATCTCACGCAAACAGCATGCGATAAACACCCGTTGCGTTTGTTTAAAGAGAGTTATATTTTTTTATTTTTATTGTGTAAGAAAGTCTTATAAAAAGATTAATTTTACTTTTAATCTGTAATCGATAAACGTGTAATGGATTCAGCAATGAAGATATCAACTTTCACCGCAAACAATGACAGTCATGAGTCGACTGGTCAGAAACATCTGACAAACGGCTGGGCTTCATGAGTCGACTCATGACAGGCATGAGTCGACTCAACCTGATGAGTCCACTCATGTGCATGTATGAGTCGACTCACGAGCTGAAAACTAGACGTTTTGATTCTTCGATTCGCCGTCTCGTTCCACGCTTCGACCTGCATTCCACTATATTGTTTTAAACCTTTATTCTCAAGTTACCATGAGAATCATCTATCCTCAAGCTCCCATGAGGATCGCTAAGTTTTGAAGAGAAGATACACATGTATCAATAAGACGCCGTAGTTGTCGCCAACCTGTTCTTCTCCACCGCATCACAATTCACCTTCCTTCCAACCACAACGTCCTCTACTTTGATGAGTGTTGCTGAGAGCGGGTAGGGGCAAAGTGAAAGAGCTGCTAGTTGAGGGATCATGGCAAGAAGGAGAGAATTCATCAATTCATAAGGAAACGTGAGAAGATAATTAGACATGACAAGTGTATTTTATTTTCAGGGATATTTAAAAAAGCATCCGGAAAAAAGAGCAGAAACATGATCCTTTGTTTTAAAGATTTTTTTTCCTTCTTAGAGGGATGAAACATGCTTTTGGAACTCAACATACTAGTAGTAGCTTCCCCAAAATCTAATGGTTTAATATCGGAAAATCTCTTTTCGAAAAAGTATATTTTCAGAGAATGTTTGGTTAACTTGAAAATCAAGGAAATAGCTTAGAAATTTCGTGATACACCTGCCTAAGAAAACTTTTCTATTTTGTTGTTTGGTTGCTCTTTATTTTTGAAACATGGGTTTTTCTAAGGGGCTGTTTGCTTGCCAAAAAAAAGGAGGAAATCAAGGAATAGGAAACCTATTTCCTTAAAATAATGTTTTATAGATGTTTGGTTGGTTAAAAAAAAGGAAATCAAATAATAGGAGATGAGTTGTCACCATATTATTGGATAATGTGAGTGGTTTTTTAAAAAAAGTTGTTTTGAGGTTGTTTGGTTGGTTAAAAAAGAAGGAAATCAAAGAATAGGAAACATATTTCTTATAATGAGTTCTTCTCTTGTGTTTGGTTCATTCTTAAAAATAGGAGATGAGATGAGAGGAGATGAGTTGTTATTATATTATTGGATGATGTGACTCACACTTAAGGAAATCAATTTCCTTGTTTTTTTGGAGGAAATGGGTGGAGATGAAAGTTAAAGGTGATGAGATGAGTTGTCACCATATTATTGGATGATGTGATTGATTTTTAAATATGAGATGAGATGAGATGAGATGAGTTGGATGATGTGATAATAAAAATAATATTTTATTAGATGTTGGATGATAAAAGTAATATTTTATTGGAGAGTTGGATGATAAAATGATATTTTATTAGATGAGTTGGATGATAAAATAATATTTTATTGA
>BQKN01000064.1:505607-542815 GCA_022839385.1 Asparagus kiusianus
ATATATATATATATATATATATATACATACACACACACACACATATACTAGTTTTTACACACGTGCAATGCACGTGATTTAATATCATGATTAAATAATTTTGGCAGTTTGTGCTCACTTTTGCCTTTAAACTCCTACATCCCAATTATTTTTTTATGTTTGTTTAAATGTGATACACCAAATTTAAATTTTCATGTTGATATTTGAATTGACAAAAACCAAATATAATTTAAAAATAATTTGAATTTTAATATTATTTTTGACCGATATGAAACTAAGCTTTATTTGAGAAAGTACAGCATTACAAAGTAAAAAATATTAAAATAGTGTTATACAAGGAAGGTGAATATTTAAAACTAATATGGCAAAATGATTGATTTAAAATATGTTAAAATGATGCAAAAGTGAAGATGAAGTTTATTCCTAATCATTGATAGACTTCATAAAAAAATATAAATTAAAGATTAATACTAACTCTAGTATACTTTTATATAATAAAAACATCTACATAAGAATATAAAAGTACTGAAAAAATTCATGAAACTCCCTTCTAAAGATTCCTAATCTCACTCAAAGTAATTAAACTATTCTATAAAATATTCAGAAAATATTGTCTTTTATTTCTTCTATTTTTTTATTAAGTTAATATCAATCATTTTTCAGGTTTATCATTTATCATTTCTCAGGTAATTCTAGAGTAGTGTCGTCATCATCTACATCAATTGTGACATCAGCCTAAATTTGTATTTTTTATGCTGTTATCTTTCCTAGGCTCGTTAATTTTTTATCATCTCATTTAACTTCACAAAGAAGTCAAATGTACTTATGATGTTCAACACAAACCGCTCAAAATATAGACTTTGATTTTTTCTATTTCAATGAGAATAAATATTAATTTTATATATATAAATTTTTTTGTGTTCCTAATTTATTACTTAAATAAATTAGAAGCTATATTTTTATTTTCCTCTAAAATGAATTCTTTTGATGTGCATCCAATAAGAATTTCTGTTATTTCAATAATAATACATTTGCTCTATCCCTGTCATTTTTCATAAAGATCTAAACTAAATACCTGCATTATTCATTACCAATTTCTCTTAGATTATAATATTAATATTTAATTTGAAGAACACGGTATGGAATTTATGAATACTTACTAATTTTTCTTATGTCTTCCATGGAGATTTTTCTTTGATTAGGATAAAGTTATTAAATTATTTTTTAATGTAACTCATTTAGTGCTTCATTAATAGATATGTCTTATATTAATGCCAATTCAAGTGATTCATTGACGTTTTCTAAATTTTAGATTTATTTCCATCACTTTCCCATTTGCAATGGAAATAACTCAATTCTTTTAAAGTTATCTCTAAATATTCTAATTGTTTCTCCATATGTAATTCCTTGTATTCTTTTACTCTATAAATATTATTAACGTCAAAGATTAAAGTTTCTAAATTAAAATCAATTAATGCTAAGGTATAATATTATAGTGTTTTATCATTTCTATGGATTTAAACATCTATCAATTAATGTTACGAATGTATTTTGGCTACCCCAACTTATTACTAAAATTATATGAAATTATTTTAATTTATATGGTGCCGATAATTTTTAATCTATAATATTTTTGAAAATTTTATCCATTAACCAGATTTTAATCAATTCTTATTGTTTTTGTTTACCAGTATCAACTTAGACAATTCTTAGATGCTGAAAATGGATTGTAAATCCCTAAATTAGAAATTTTAATACACACACACACACACACACACACACACACACACATATATATATATATATATATATATATATATATATATATGAAAAATACCAAACAATTACACTTTTCTTTGCCAAATTTTAAAATTTTAGCTCATTTTTGTGGTTTTAAACTTTGAGGGTGTGATTTGTAATTTTTAAAACTTTAAAAGAGTTTTTAAAAAAATTATTTTTAAGTTTGGTAGTTGTAAATTCTATGTTTCATGTGTTGGTGGTAATTTTTTAAATGTTAGTATATTTCTTATAACTCTAAAATTTTAAGGGTGTCTTTTACAATTATTAAAACTATAGATTAATTTTGAAAATATTAAATTTTAGCGGTCTACCAATCGACGAAGTTGATGTGTGCTAGTTAAAAATTTTGAAAATTTAGAGTTTTTTTTTACGATTTTTAAATTTTGAAGGAGTTTTTTTACAATTTTTTAAAAATTTGAGGTTAATTTTGCCAAATTTTAATTTTTTAGGTGTCTAAGGGTAATATCTTGAATTCATCATATGTTATTTACAAATTTTAAAATTTTAGATTTTTAGGGTGGCTTTTTATAATTTGAACTTTTGAAGGTGTTTCTATAATTTTTGAGATATTGAGGGTGTTAATTAAAAAATTTAAATTTGTTCAGAGGATGCTATTAATTTTTTTAAATTTTATATTTGTTATTTTAAGTTTTAAAATGTCAAAAAATTTAGGTGTATTATGATAATCTCTTGAATTCATCTGTGTTGTTTGTAAGTTTTAAAATTTTAGAATTTTAATGTGTTTGTCTCTAATTTAAACTTTTGAGGGTGTTTCTATAATTTTTGAGACATTGAGGTGTTAACTGTAAATTTTAAATTCTTCGCAAACTGATGTTAATTTTTTAATTTTATATTTTATATTTTAAGTTTTGAGACATCAGGATGATTTTTATAATTTTAAACATTTTAGGGTCTTTTCTGCAATTTTAAAATTTTTATGGTTTTTTAATACTTCATGTATTATAATATGTTATCTACTTGTAATTTCTTTATCTTAACAAACTAATATCATTTTTATGTTTTATATATTTCTAATATTAGTTTTTTTAAATTGTTAAGCTAAACATTGTTCACATAGGATTAGGATAGATTAAGATATAAATGAAATATTCAAAATAGTGAAGGGTAATATTGACCATTGAAAAGTAAAATTTGATTATAGATAACGTAGTTCAAACTATAAAGGGGTATATTAGTCTAAAAAAGATTTTCCGAACTCGTACTTTTAAAGGGAGTATTATATATATATATATATATATATATATATATATATATATATATATATGTATATATATATATATATATATACACACACACACACACACACACACTCTGATTTTTTTCCATTTGATTTCTTATTTAGTAAGAGATGAAATAATATTCTAGTTTCCATCTTGATCAAATCTAATCATAAAATAAATTATAGTGGACTTATGAGAATATTTGTTTGTTCTAGCACGAATTTACACTGTAGCAAAGAAATTAACAATAAGAAAATATCTGAGCATTTTGATATTTCATTAAAAAAAGATTTATCCAACAGATAGAAATAAAAAACAACAATAATAATAATAACTTTATAGCAACTATTTCATCATGATCACTAAAAAGAAATGCTAGTAAATGGATAAGGTGATCATGAAAAAAAAGACTAGAAGGATAGAAATGCTTAGCGGTAAAATTTTGAGATTTTTGAATTTGAATCCCTATCTGTTCCTTCTTAAAAAATCTGAAAAATCCAGAGCATCTCTCTCTTTTCATGATGATAGAGGTGATGACAAAGGAAGGGAAAAAATGTTTGTTTTAAAGGGATAGAGTTAGGAAATTCCTTATGGTTAGTGATCATTTGGTTATTTTTTTGTTTCATGGAGGAGCAATGTGGTTAGGTAGTTATAGGGGAAAAAAAATTCCAACATATTATTTTCCCCTATTTCCCTATTTCCCTTGAGATGATAACTGCCTATGAGATCCATATGGGCTATAGGCACGTATGAGCTTTCAAAAAAACAGACAAAAGAAGTAGCAAATGGGCCTCAACAAGTCTTAAGAGGAAAACATGACTGTAGGCTTTCTTAACTATGTTTCATAAAAAGATTAGCCTTCTAAGAAAATCAGCTAAGAAAAGCTTACCATAGAAAATATGATTGTGGGTTTTTGCATGAAAATAAATTGGTAAATTTTATTAGCCTTGCATAAGCTTGGGTATTACATCTGACCCACCTAAAAAGAAATTTTGTACTCGAAATTTAATCTAAGTATAAGAAGATTTAGATGTTACCTTTAGCAAAGAGATAGGGATAGCGCTGACGAATATCGTCCTCTTGCTCCCATATTGCCTCACCAAGTCCACGATGTCCCTAAGATACTAAGACTAGCGGGATAGTCCTATTCTTAAGGACCTTCTTCTGTCTGTCTAGAATCTCCATTGGTCACTCCTCATATGATAGTCCTATTGGAGATCACGTTTCCTCACCTTCACTGTCGCCTACTTTGATTGAGGATATGGAGGTCGTCTTGGAACCAGAGGCAGTGAACGGACTTCGTCAGGGAATGTCGGGCGGAAGGGAGGTGCTAATCAAGTGGAAAGATCTACCAGACTATGAAGCTACATGGGAGCCGTTTGACTTGATTCAGGAGCAATTTCCTTTGTTCCACCTTGAGGACAAGGTGTCTCATTGGGAGGTGAGTAATGTTAAGACTTGAAAAGGAGGGGCTGAAAGCGTATTATAGACGCATGTTTAAGAACAGGGACAGTTTTTTAATTTGACAAGGTCATTAGTGGGGGAGGGAGATTTCGAAGTGTGTTAGGGGAATATTAGGGTTTCTTATGCTTGTTTTGGAGAAGCTTAGTAGTAGATTAGTGTTCTTGGGAGAGGTGTGGCCTAACTCTCGAATTAAAGGTCAGTTTTGTTTAATTTTCAATTGATTTCCAATTTGATTTCTATCATTATGTTCAAAGTTTCTGAAGTACAAGAATGATCAAGAAAGAACATCATGAAAATGGTTGAAAGGACATTTGAGTCAAATTGAATGAAACTTTTGGAACGCAAATGATGATATTTATGGGAAAACTACAGAAACAATGCCTTTTATATGACATGTCTAATCATCTGCAAATGTTACTGTAGAAGAAAATGTTGAACATATATTTAGAACTGATGAAATACCTATCTTCAGTTATGTGATTAGACTGCTGCAACATCTGGTAACTGGATGTTCTTTTTTAGTTATTGTCATAGCCCTTGGGCTGGTGGTGCCTCGCTTGTTAGTTGGCTTACCAGTTACCATACAGCTTCCAGCAAATGAGCTATGTGTGACCTTTTTTTCAATAGTGACGTATCTTGAGTTTGACTGACACCATAGTATGTTCTCTTATCATCTTATCGAGCTCATTGTTGACCACCTCCATATCTTCCTCATGAATTACAACCTCTAACACGAGTATTCCATCTTTTATTATTTTTTTGTCTAGCTTGTCTTCATTGAACAACTAAAGCACAAAACTCCTGAAGGTTATTTATTGCTGGATTCAAGGACGCTGGGAAATCACTCTGAAAAAGACTATGTTTTTCGCAATGAGTTTATAGTGGCATAGTGGCAATTTCTATCACCTAAGGTCTTATTGGTGTATGCTCAAGTGACAAATTCACTAATCACTAGTCAGTCAAATTGCTGCTGCATCTTTCTCACATCAGATGATGCAGGAGATAAACACCTTCAACTTCTTTTAAACTCTGTTGAGATCTTTATAATGCTGGGATCGAGCTTTACTTTCCTTATCTTGAAACATCTCTTCTGACTTTCATATAATTCCCAAATGTAACTTTTTAAGATAACTGCATGGTTCCTTCAAGGTAGCTAATTAAATCGCCAAATCCTTAATTCTTGGCTTCATAAAATTGAGAATCTGGCTCAGAAGCTTAGCATGAATTATCTCTCATTATTATGAAATAAGTAAGTGTAAGGGGGTTTAGGTTTGTGGTTGTGCCATAGTCAGCATGGGTTTGGAGTTGGCGAATGTTCGGCCGAGCTTTAATTGAGACTGGATCTGAATCAGAGTAGTACCAAGAGATCTGATAGATAGCAGTAGAGTTTTTTTTCATAAAAAACTAAGGTTAGGATTAAGACCTGATGTTTATGGGTTTGATTCAATGAGCAGATTTAGGAATCAAGGAAAACCCAACAGTTTGACTATGGCATCTCCTCTTGCTTTTGTTATCCCCCCCACCCCCCACAGAAAGCCCCACAAAGTGCTAACTTATTCCTTTGCAGCTTTGTTGTTGTTGATTTAGACTAAATCTGGATATGATAAATGAATATGTCAAAATTATTAAAACCAGAACCCTCAGAATAAGAGTGAAATTATACAATGAAAAGAAAATACAGTCCTTATTTTGAACATCTAACACGAGCTTCTCGTAAAGGTTTACAATCACACATCTATGCTAGTAGATATAGATTTTGCACATTGAAGATTGTATGTATTGCTTATATTTGTTGAAAATTACCTTTTCCCCCTTTGCTTATATTTCTATATGAATTTTTGCAGCTGCTACTTTGTCATCCTTGAGGAGTATCAATGAAGCTAGCATACTTGAAGAATTTAATGATCAATATATTGGTGGAAACATTGCGGCAGAATCGGCTGCTCAAGGCCTTGTAGAAAGGACCACAGAAGAGATTATTGCTCCCCAGTCAAGTGCCCACATTGTAAATGAATCTTCTCCCCTCAGAAGCAAAGAGATCATAGATGCTACCTTTGCCTCCTCTAGTGGTGTTATTGAGGTGAATACAGTTGCAGATTATGATGATCCTACTATTGGGTTTAACACTAACAAGGAGCTGAATGCTCGAGGTATGAATAAGAGCACTGTCAATGAGTTTGGTACTTCTCATCATCAAGGAAGTGGTATAGAAGAGCCTACAACTAGAAGCGGAATGGAGATTGATCCTGGTACAGTCACTCGAAGTCCACATGTGGAAGACACCATTGTGTTGGATGCGGAAGGCGACATTGGTGAATTGGAACATCCCCTCATTCTAACTGGGGATAGAGAACTCCCTTTCACATATCTGGCTTGTTTGTTGGCAAAATGGTCCACACAGGAAGATCATGCAACTTCTCTTCAAGGAAAGATTAAGGTAATTATGTGTTTAGAGTAAGTAAAGCTCTTGTTTTGGAGTCTCTGCATTTTCCAAATCAACAGTTGCATACAAAACTAATTACTATAATCTTTAGTTGTTTTCTTCATTTCATGTTGACTGATAAGTCTTCTCCATATCTTGTACTGTTTTATTATCAAATAAAAGTTATAATTTAGGTTTCAATTAAACAACAAATCTGGTAGTAATGAAGTCTGATTTTGCTCGAGAAGCACAATTAACCAGCCACTTATATGATAAATATACCATAATATCTTGCTAAAGTACATAAATTAAAAGTTTACTTTTGTATTCTCTGCGTGTATTTGACACCAAAATGGATATACTTTTTCTACTAAAAGTGAAATAACTGTCACCATCCATTTGCCTTGCCCTGGCTGGTTGAATCCCTTTCAAGCAAGATTATATTAAATTATTTAGTATAAGTTGGAGAATTGGACAAATGACTGCAAATCATTGGAATCCAGTTAAAGAATCGGTTTATCACATTTTAAACCTCTTGTTATCTTGACTGGTGTGGAAGTGTGTATTCGCTAATGCTAATGAAGTGTTAAGTGGATTTTCTGTTCTATGGATCTTCTTTTTAATAGTGATATTGCTATTTCTAAGCATAGAATTATAGATTCGTTAAAGGTTATCATTCGATGCTGAAAGATCCAACATTTCTCTAGTGTACGTTGACTGGTGTGAAGGGATTCCAATTCAAACATCGCAGTACATATGAACTTCATGTCTATGTAGATGATGGCAGCCTCATTTCTGAGGTTGTTATTGATCACTATGTAAGTTTATTTACCCTTATCTTGTTTTTGTTGTTTTTTGTTTGAATTTATCCTGTGTCTACGGTTCATTCTTAGGTTGTAGAGAAAGGTATAGGCCACTCTCCAGAAGAGGTTACTGCAGCTTTATCTTCTTCTGACAAACAGATCGTAACAGATATGAAGGAGACAATGAAAAAATTCCAACTTTTCTTGGCAAAGTTTGAGGTATTATAATTTAATATTTGGACTTAGTCACAAACACAGATACAGATGGAGGCACTAACACACATTTTGCTTGCTTTTGGACCTATATCTAGAAACATTATCCCTAGTTATTGATGCTGGAGCATAGTTATTGAAATAATTAGATGCCTGCAGTATTTGCATCTTAGATATTGATTCTGAGGCAGTTTATACTGTCCCATGATAGGTGCTCAAACTTAAAACTTCACATTTGCCCGCACAATTTCTGGGAAGTTGCTTAACATGTTTATTCTGGATACAGGGAACAATTCTTGTGGAGATAAATGAAAATTCCACTTATCCTGTTGTCCTTGAGATGAACCAAGGTTGTTCATCATCAGATGCTTGGATGCTCCTTCGAAGATTGAAAAGGTTCACTGTACCTCAGAATTCGCCACACAGTAATTTGAAGCCCATCGATTTATCTCCTTGATTCTACACAGCATGTTGGCTATGGTAACTTATGGACCACGAAATGTTCTCGGAACGATTGTGAAATTGTTGGCGAGAATATTGTCACTTAAATCTTTGAGAATTAGCCACTTTTATGGTTAGTATTTAGTTTTTTTAAAGTTTGGTCATAGTATGGATGACATTCAGGCTATTAGTTCATGCTTTTTTTTTGATTCTCTTCTTTCATTTGTCCCCTGCCATGGAACCGAAATGGCACACCTCCATATTGGATCTCAAGTGGTTTTAACTGCTTTTGGTCGAGATTTGGAGTCACAGGGGGGTTTTTCATACATTTTCTTCCTAATTTCTCTTCATAGAAGGTTATGTTGTGCATTTTCATGAATTTGAATACTATTTGAAAGCTCCACTTTTTATATTTTTGACAGGCATTTGGATGCTCAAATTTGTTTATTTATCTTTCATGAGTGAGGTAGGTTCCTGCTAGAATCTTTTCAGTTTAATGCGGTCTTTGAATTTATTAGCTGTCTAATTGTTCACTTGTTACCTGTTCCACAATGCTTTTTGAACCAGACCAATGTTATACTTTGAACATCCTACCAGTTTGAGGTTCCTAATATTCTGGTCTTAATAGGTACCTGGATACTAAACTTGTTTGACTACATATTGTATTCTTCCCTTCAAAACCGTTTATGTGAAAAGAGCTGATATCAAGATATTGCATTTGCTCTAGGCATTCTAGAGTTTCAGTTCCAGCTTAGTTGTGATTGGTGTTGGCTTTAGTTTGAGCTTCTCTTACAATGTCAAAAAAGCCATATATATGATTAATAATTTTAATACATTCCTTACATAGTCATTCTCTTTAACTATTGACATTATCATGTACTAGTACGTCATGGAGTGAAGGCTATATTTTGGGCTGAAGCCTATTTGCATATGAGGTTCTTTCAAGGTACACGTTCTGCTCTTATCCAATTGGATAAACATACTTCAATCCAGTTTTAATTAATAACTTAGAGTGCAAACTTTGATTGGCATCTGATCCCAAGGGAATGCAATTCTATCAGCTTACTTGAGAAACTCATCACCTTCTAGCACATTTCTATAAACTTGTTTAATTAATTGGCATCTGAATATGCCTTAGTTAAAGTCGTTGCTTTTTTTTTTTGAATGACTCAAATCAGGACTTCGTTTTACAGAGATTAGAAGATGCAGGTTTCTGTCATCGTTATTCCAATTTTTACTTATCTTCAAGGTATATTTGTGTCTTGTATGTGCCCCTGCACACATGCACATCATGTTCATATTTATCAAAATGACCCGAATGACGTTCCAAATATAGTGCGATCCTGCCAAGTTTACTAATATCACAAATACTGATATGATTAAGTCTTCCTCTTCAGATTGCATACTGTTCAAAATAGCATACCCTGCTTACCAAGAACCTAGACATGCCACCTAACTATCATGCATAATCTTTTTCGAGGTTTACTTGCAGACACACGGATGTACAACGAGGCTATATTCACTAACGGCCCTAAACTATTTTATCAACACTTGTATGATTTTATTAATACCTTGGTGTATGGCATATGTTTTCTGAATGAAAAACTTCTATTTTATTATCAAACAAATGCTGTTCTTGACTTTTCCACGTTGTATGATGTGAAACAACTATAATAATTACTTACATACTCAGATAACTTAGTAATGTTTTAGCTTTTGTTATATCCTTAACCAATAGCGCTATTTAATTGGTTGAAATTATATGGTTAGCTAGATGAATCTTTTTCCACTGACCATTCTCATAAAGTTCGATAAGGGTTTCAAAATGAGCATTGGTAAATGTCAGCTTCCTTTATCAGTTAAACTGATTCTTATTCATTATGGTCTATTTTCTTGTTTCTGCTGGTGGCATCTTACTCTTTTATCATTTTTGTCTACCGTCTCTACTAGTTTCTACAGCCAATTTTTTCAAGAATTCCTTATCCTTACCATTTTGAATCCTGTTCATGAACCTCAAATTTTCATATTTATGAAATAAACTCTCGATGAGGTATATCTTTCATGCTGTGTACACTTCTACAAACATAAAATTTCAAGGCTTTTAACCTCTTGCAATTCTATGAACTTTTCGAGACTTCACTTCAAATCCTTGCACCAAACTTGATACTGATATATCTACATTTCTTGTTACCGGTCAATAACCATTGTCATCCTATGCATACAGCACATTGACCACCCAGTAACAGCATGCCTGATACTGATTGCATTATTCTGTAAGACTCCAACTGAAACCACTTCTTTGATTTAGAAGCAATCTTTGGAGTGAGGATCCCTTTGCTGGAGATCATAGGGATGAGATAAACCTATAAGGCTAGAATATGTTTAATAAACCTATAAGGCTAGAATATTTTTACATAACTTATAATATCTCTTGGCTAAATTCTATTAATATTTTCTTTGACTCATACATGAAATTTGCAATAGTTGCAATAAAATTTGCCATTTCTTTGTCGGACGGCATAAGCTTATATGCTCTCTAACAAAAGAGATGAATCAAATTTATATAAAGTAAAACACAATCATCACCTTCCTATTCTCAATAACTAGCAATTACACTTTGATTCCTTGATTGTCAGTCATGACCAAAATCGTACTGGGGGATCGGATGGAAGCTGGATACAAGAATTTCTTAGCCCCCCTCGCCTCCAGTATCTTCTGACCGAGTGTCTTGCCTGAAGAACTTCCAGGTTTAGCGACATAGAACGAACGTGAGAACCAGTCCACTAACTCAGGGGCCACACACATGACCATATGAAATGGTCTATACCATGATGGCCATGTCACATATGCATCTCCCCTGCATGCACTATCCACCACCACTTCTGCACACTTCTCAGTGTATCCTACTGGTAGAGGTCCGACCTGGACCTGTCAAGTTCATCATTCTGTCAGTTTAGTTTGCAAGTTTTTGTGATAATTAATATAATTGCATTGTTGATGTAATTATTCCCTACTTACATCTCTAATTTCTTCATTGACTCCGTACTCTCCTCCCTTTTGAAGAGCTTTTCCCTTTGTGAGGTCTGAAGCAACATACCCCAGTGTCAGTATGGTGATTCGAACTTCTGAACCTAGTTCCGCCCTCAAAGTCTCAAAGAACCTGATTAGTGCGGCTTTACTTGCCTAAACGAATTCATCACAATATAAGGTTAGAAACTGGTATGGTAGGTGTGATGTTTTTGATGTATTATGTTTTGATGGCCTTTTACATCTTACATTGTAAAAGCTCAGTCTTGCTGTTGGAACTCTACCGGCCATAGAAGCTGTGACGATGATATTTCCTCGGCTTTTCTTGAGGTAGGGGATGGCATAATAAGTTGGATATACTGATCCCCAATAATTGACATCCTGAGAGAAGGCAAAATTAGTATCACTGATTTGATGTGGTCCTACTTATAAGCATCTTATATTGTTAAGAATTTGAAATACAATCTATATATCAACATATGTCAAGTACACTTTAACTAGAGTTGCTTTCTGAAATGTTGTTTGTCTTGGATGATAATGTTCTGTGAACTAGGCATGTTGGCATCTGAAACTTAATTGTGGCCTTTGTAATTTCACATTATTGGTACATGAGTTTGGATGCTTCAAAAAATCATTGTTTGTGGTTCGTCAAAACATTTATACTCTGTTGCTCTTGGTCTCATCATAATTATGGCTTAGTATTTTATTTAAGCATTTGAAAATAAACAAAGTTTTAGAAAAATGACAAATAGCTGTTTGTGCGAAGTCTCATTTGTTTACCATGACTTGCTTGAAAGCAGCGATATTGGTAATCTCCTCAAAGAGGCAGCTGGAGAAAATTCCTGCATTGACGACGAGGTGATTCACTGCAAAAGCACATAAAGAAGATTTGAGTTCAATCCTTTGAAGCAAACGTTGAACAGAAATTTGTGTTACTCACATTGGCCAAAATGCACAATTGCTTCATCAACTAGCCTTTTGGATTCAGAGCAATCAGAGATATCTGCTGGGATTACAAGCACATCAGGGGCTCCGCACTCTTGAGCAGTTTTAGCTACTGCCTTGAGAGCGTCTTCTCTCCTTGCAGCGAGGACTAGATAAGCTCCTCTCTTCGCGTATTGGTATGCTAATTGCTGCGGCAAGAAAGAATGAAACGCGTGTTTTATCATAAGCCTCCGGAGGAACAACGCTGTAATTAATTTCTCAATTACCGAAGCTTGGATAGTTGTTTTGCTCAATCCTCCGCAAGAGAACTCAGTAATGCATATTTAAGTTGATTTGTCTATTGCATTTTGATGCATATTCAAGTGTGCAAATTTAAATAGAGAAATGTGAAAAGAGCTGTAGTGAAATATTAGAATGGCTTGGAACGATGTTTTGAGCTCTTCTGCACGTCAACGGACGATCTGTACGTTGTTCCTTCGACGGTCGCTTGGGTTATTTATTTTTTGCGATAATTTTCTAGATGTTTTGATTTGTTATCATATTTGTCTTACACGTGTAGTGGGATCAAGGGGACATCTTCCTTTTCAGATGTAAGCTTGGAACTCGTTACGAATAGTATTATTATTATTATTATTTCCCGAAAGATACAAACAATATTACTTAGCGCGATATAGAGGTGAATCGGGGTAATTCTTTGCACGTGATCACAAGCAATATTTGTATTTGTAAGCTGAGGGTTTCCTTTTTGATTATATTTAACTAGATGTTTGCCTTGCACATTATTGCAAGTAATCTTAATTTGTATGTAGGGATCTAGGGGCTTTGACCATATGACTTCGACGACGTAGAGAGTGGGTGGTTTGCCAAACTCATTCTTTAGGGGCGCTTGGTTACCAAAAACATTTTTCTGAATATAAGATAAAAGTGTTGTTGTAAGATATATAGGGGGCTTGGCAACCAAAACCAATTTTTAACAAGATGATCTTGTTCAACAAACATATTCCCTATGACCCTGTCAATATTGTTTATGAAACCCTTGTCTATTTGTTACTTATTAATTTTTTATTACATTTTTTAAATATTTTAGTAACTAGAAATTTATCTTGTGTACCCATTGTTCATAATTTTGTTATGTATCTGTTAGAATTAATATAGGCTATAATTCCTGATCTTGACATATACATATAACTTCGAAGTTTTGTCGTAATTGTTAGATGACTTAATTTATGATGGTATCAGAGTCACCCAAGGTCGAATCTTGTTGGCCACAAATTTAATGCTGAGTTTAAAAAATTGTTACGGCTACGCGAGTTTAGATTTAATATAAGATGATAATCTCTGTTTCTAACCAGAGTGGTGGTACTCCTTGAAATGACTATAGACTCTCTCCTTGCTCCTTAATTGGACCGATTCTAGTGGTGTTTACACAATTTATTTAATTAATAATTAATTTTAAAAAGAAAAAATAGTACGTAATTAACCACAGGGTAGCTAGACGATCCGGTAATACCCTGTAATTAATTAATACCGCTAGTCGACGCTACGTATCGACCACCACATGCAATTGTGAATTATATAGGACAAATTTTCAAAACCAACCTATTTGGAAATTTAATCCCAGAAAACAACTCCTTTCAAACTTAATTGTAAAAACCGATTTGATTTCAGCCTTGGCGCTGAAACCAGGTCGGTTTTTATGAAAAAACTTCGGAAACTTCACGGGAGTTGAACTCCCGTGAAGTTTAGTAAAACTGCTAAACTTCACGGGAGTTGAACTCCCGTGAAGTTTAGCAGTTCAAAAAAAATTTTGAACTACGAAACTTCACGGGAGTTCAACTCCCGTGAAGTTTAGCAGTTTTACTAAACTTCACGGGAGTTCAACTCCAGTGAAGTTTCAGATAAAAATTTTCAAAAACCGACCTGGTTTCAGCTCCAGGGCTGAAACCAGGTCGGTTTTTAAATTTTTTTTACAAAAGTGGTCGTTTTTTGAAAATAAATAGTGAAAGTGATTGGTTTTGAAAATTTGTCCGAATTATATATATATGCAAGCTCGCTTTTTTTGAGTTTTAAGCACCGAAAAAGGAAAATGAAGGAGATTGAAGATCTTCTACGTACCTCTCCGATGCCGGAGGAAGCGCCGGTGATGAGAACCACCTTCCCCTTCAAGTCCTCTCCCAGGAACGGTCTTGCAAATATAAACACCGCCAATCTCCACAGCAGGGAGATTGGAACGTAGACCGACAAGACTATGGCAATGGCTACATGCATTGTTACACTCAGAAAACCATTGAAAATATCCATGAGAGAGAGAGAGAGAGAGAGAGAGAGAGAGAGAGAGAGAGGTGGAATTTGATTGAGCGGTTACGGTTGAGTTCGTTCGCAGAGGTTAAGTAGGAGGCCCAAACGAGCCCTTTTATGGGCAACTTCGTGGGGGTCCGAGTAATAAATGGGGGCAGTGTTCTGCGCAACGCCCAGTGCCTGCAGTAGACATCACTTCCAGCACAATGGGGGTCGTACGTGTAGAGCTCGGGCGGGGTCCAATCTAATGAAAGCCATGTTACTCTTTTTATTTTCTTTAATTTTATTTTATGTACCGGGTCGAATACTGATCCTACGGTCAAACCCGGGCGAGTGTGAAAACCTCAAGTCAACCCGACCCCGAGACGCTTTCAACGAGACCGGGACGTGTTTCAGAAAATCCCCCAAGGCGACCAATTATTAGTTAGTGCTATGAGTAACCCAGAATCTGATGGAGGTTGGAGTCAGAAATTTCCCTCGGTCATGTTCTAAAATAACTTATTACGATTATATTTGGAATTTTTATCGGTAATTTTATAGTTTTATGCTCATCATTGGTGTGCTAAATAGTAAATACAAATAAAAGTGAATAAAAATACTTATAAAGCAAAAAAATGATTGGCCATGGGTAAAATTATCAAAAAAAGGAATTTTTTTTCTCGCGCTTCCATGCATGTTGGGCCCTTGCAAATTCTCGTGCATTCAAAAAAGAACAATTCTGCAATTTGGACTCATAATCACAAGATCAATTAGGGAAAATGTAGTATATGTAACCTTGTACCATATTTATTTCCATGAATTTTGTGTGAAAAAAACACACTTTTCTAGAAAAAAGGAGATCAGTAAATTGAAAACCAATCATATATAACGATATTTAATCTATGTGTATTTTACCCTCTGCATGTTGTCCGACCGTTTTGGCGTAGGGGCATTGGACTAAGAGGTGAGTAGTCAATTTGTTTGATAGATAGATTATAGGTGAGTAGCCAATTCTTTTATCAAACCGAAATAACAAATAGATTACAGATGAGTAGCCAATTCTTTTATCAAACCGAAATAACAAATAGATTATAGGTGAGTAGCCAATTCTTTTATCAAACCGAAATACTTTTGGATAATTGGGGCGTGTAAGCCGTGGGTCTACGGAGAGCAACTCGTGGGTTGGCTAAATCCACCGTTAAAATGCTAGCACTAGTTGTCATTGGGCATTGAGTTTTTTTTATTTAAACCACTAACATTTCTTCACACTAGTTCATGTGGGAGTAAAGTGAGGGTACCACAATCACCCCACCTTACAAAGATGACGTTTTCGTCGTCACGACATGACAGTTGGCACATCCTAGTGTCACTTATCAGGCGATGTGAATTCTAAAGGTGGCTCCTACGGGGTCTAGAGGTAGCTCCCACCGCATCACGTGGTGTAGCATTTAGCCCAGTATAGTACTTAGCTCCACACTTCCGGCTGACAACTGCTCTGATACCATTTGTCACGCCCCCAAAATGCACAGCTTATTTTGAGATACATGACAACTGCAGCATATGCTCAAAGCACATGCTAAGCCTGCGGTGCACTTACATAATACAATAAACTTCATTTTAAAAGAAATTTTATTGACAAATAAAGAAGTCTCAGAGCAAAACTACATTATAACATGTTCACTCTAATTAGTCAAAAGACTCTTATTACATATGCATAGTAGCAAGACTCGTATAACTTTAACTTTCAACATCAATCACCCTAAAAGATCCTTCTCATGTTTCGAAGCTCAGAGATACAGATAAAGCTATCTTTTTATCTAAAAAAGATTAAAAAATAACAGGGTGAGTTTACACTCAGTGAGCAGAAAACTTATCATTAGCGGATCAGACAAGTTTAAGAATTTATCAATACTAAAATTTAAATAAGCTATCGTCAAAAAAAGATGATTAAGAAACACATAATATTTCGAATAAGATGAATTTCCAAGAATAGATGTGATATTTCATAAAAGAATATTCACAAGTTATGAAACTATACGAATGAACACTAAATACTTTTAAAATTGTAATTATCCATCTAAATCCACACATTCAAAACTTCCTCAGTTGCCACACTAAGGCTACAAAAATTATAGCCCAGTAGCATGGAAACACACATCAAATCACTATAAGTTAATCCGATTATAAAATGTACCTAACACTACCATAGGTTGCCTGAAGATCACTTCACTTTTCCCAAAAAAAACCACTTTAACGTTTGTTGGTACATTCAATACCATATGGTAGGCTTAAATAAATCACTTCACTCTATAGCGGACTTCTGAGGATTTTTAAGATTTAAAACACTTTTCTTTTCTTTTAAGATATCACCCATAATTTTATTAGTATGAAAAGCAATATAAATGCTTAAACATTTTTTCCAACTTTTCTCATATCAATTTCATGAAAGTAGAATATTCATGAATCTAAACGAATAGATATTTTATTTATTTTTCAAATAGAACTCTTTAATACATGCATTTGAACAGTAAATTTGAAATGATGTATTTTCAATAATCTCATATACTAAAATAATATTTACCTTGTAAAAGATAAATAGCTATCACAATTTAAATTTGTTAACAATTACTAGTAATGAACATAATGATATGTCTAATTCATAATTTCTCTACACAAAAATAAATTATTATTTAAATAATATATAATAGAAAACGTATATAAGAAGAAATCTGCTCACATCAAGAGAATTGATAACAATTTGAAGAACCGTACTCCAAGAACCTACTCCTTGATCAAACCTATAATTATACAAATTGCATAAATATCTAATACAAAAGATTTCATGCATAAACTATTTTGGGCATACTACTAAGGTTTCTAGTTTCTAGAATTTTTCTGAAACTTGTTTCTACTTTTTTATTCTAGAGAATATAATCATAAACTTTATTTAACTAAGGGCTCAAAGGAAATATTTTCATTAAATATGTTTCATTTAGAAACATCTCCTTATAGGTTTTTAGACCCAAAACTATTTTTTGATATTTCTAGGCATGACCATGATTTTCCTTTTCTTCTTCCTTGAGCTTGTTTCTCGTCTACACCTAAACCCAAATGAGTTTGATTAAGACTTGGCAACCTGGGTTACTACCTCCAGCAAGACCCTTAACCAAGGCTTGACCAGAGGTTATTGCATATCAACGGAGGTGACATCGGCGGCCAAAAACCTCTCCCTTTTATTTTCTATATAAACCAATCTAAGAGAAGAAAATAAGAAAAACTCCACCTCTTTGAACTCTATTCCTGCCTTCTTCTTCCCCTCTCTAATCTCACTTCCTTTTTGTTTTCCTTTTTTCTTGTAAACTGAAGATTTGGGGATTTTGGGTTTTTTTTAAAGTTTCTATGGCTTTTGGATTTCTAAACTCCCATATTAATTATAATTACAACAATCCAATAACCCAATTATAACTCTTTACTACCTTCAGTTATGAAACTCTTCATTAACTTAAAAAAACAGTACTCTACATCCTTGTGGTATCAGATCCTAGGTTAGAAGTTCTAGGCTTATAAATCTATAATAGCATTTAGAAATGAATTTTAGAATTTCTTTTAGGGATTATTGATATATTTATTTGTTTGCTTTATAAGTAGATGGCTAGAAACAACACAAACACTACTTCAACTCGAGAAAGTGATTTGCACCAGACTTTGGGGCAAATATTTGGTGGTAGAAATGTACGTATATCTGGTTCTGTAGAAAACCAATTGGATGCAAATGCTATATTGCAGATGATGCAAAATCTCACTACTGTGATGCAAAATCAACAGCAACAACTTAACAAATAGCAAAATTCTTGAGGCAATGATCATCCTTGATTGTGAAGTGGTATGGTAGAGTTTAAGAGGTTGTCACTACCTACCTTCGAAGGAAGTGTTGATTCTATGGTAGCTGAAGACTGGATCACAGAGATGGAGAAAGTCTTTATTTATATGAAGTGTTCTGATGGAGAAAAAGTGGCTTATGCAATATATATGTTAAAAGGACGTGCATATATCTGGTGGCAAATGCAACAGAGGATTCTGGGAGATGGTATTGACCAAATATATTGGGAAGAATTTAAGAAAGTCTTCTATGAGAAATACTTTCCAAAGATTGTTAGCCAGCAGAAGGAGAAGGAATTCCATGACCTGAAGCAAAACGATAAGACTGTAGCTGAGTATGAGGAGGAATTTACTTATCTATCCAAGCTTGCACCCTAGTTTTTTGAGACTGAAGAAGATAGAGAACGTCATTTTGAGGAGGGTCTGCAACCTAATATAAGGTTTCAAGGGAGCTCATTTGAACTCTCCACTTATGCAACGGTATTGAAGAAAGCTTTAGCGATTGAAAAGGAATGGGAAGAAATTTTCTCGATTGATGATCGCAAGAATGATGAAATGACAAGGAGATTTAGATCGGATGGACGTGGAAGTCAGAACAAGAACTGGCAAAATAAGAGATAAATTGTGGAATCAAAAGGGAAGTAGACTACGTACCAGAAGTTGATGAGATGCACCATATGTTGTTAGCCCTTTTGTTTTGATGATGATTTGCCAAACAATTTATAGCTAATTTGTTTCCTAGTGGTTGTCGTTTGTTTATTTTTTTAGGATATCTACATATAATGAATAGCCATTCATATCAGAGTTAAAGATTTAAGATCAAGCTGTGTGTGCAATCACTTAGGTATATTAGTAGTTTTGTAACATATAGTGTGTGCAATTCTTCAAGCTCAATATATCACACACGTATAGTTATGGTTTTTCTCAAAATATATAGATGTGTTTATACAAATTCTATATAAATATGTGTTGGACCATATATACATCACAAACATCTTTTCTTAAGTCCATGAAAATATCTCATAAGTTTTCCAAACCTGTTTCGAGTCAAAAATCCAAAATTCACATGTTTACACAAACCCATATTTTAGTGGTTTTGCAAACTGTAGTGATTTTACAAATGATAAATGCAAATTGAAAAAAAAATTCTTTTTTCAACATGTTTGTGTTCATGTTTATAAACTTTTCCTAAAGTTTTATATTTTTAGAATTTATTTACTATTTTAAAGCCTCTTGATAATTATATTTTTATTACAATGTTATACCATCATTATCTATTTTATATGAATAAATATACCACTAATAATTATTTTTATCTTTAATTACAGGTTAATCAAGAATAAAACCCAAGATCTCTTCTCTTAACAAAAACTCATGAATTAAATAAAAAATACAAGCAAGAGCCAAAAAACCTAAGCCCAGAATCAAGCCGAGTAGCTTGTAGAAGTCGGTGAAAATAAAAAAATCAAATATGAAAAAAATATATTCAAGATGGTTAACCGCAAAGAAACGATGCTATCTCTCAACCCGAAAGATGGAATTTAATATATAATATATAAAAATCACATATCTCGACGAGACAAAACCATCTGTGAAGTCAGATTTTGGAAATAATAGGCATCGATTGCGGCATTGATGAGGCATCAATGCCAACGTCAGTTTGTTACGAATCTAAGGCTGAAATTTAAGGTTTTTGGATAAGATTTCAATCCAAGGGCTCACATTCATTTATGTTTTCTATAAATAAGGGTAGAGAGTAAGGGGTTAGGGGTGTGAAAAATTTTATAACTCTATTTGGAGAGGAGCGTTACTCTTAATTGAGAAGACCTTCTAATTTTGTAACTTTTTATTGCAATCAATAAATGAATTTTTTACCTCTTCATATTTTTCTCTTCTTCTCTTTGTTTGATGATGAAGATGGAGATGGGATGAAGGTAAAGATCAAGAGTGAGGTTTGCTTTCATCTTGAGGCTAGAACCCTCTTGGGTGGTAAATTTTATCTTTGTTAATATTTTTATCTTTTTATTTTCTTGCTTAAATAGCCAAGAGGCTAGAACCCTCTTGCCTTAGATTTATTTTATGCTTATAGAGTAGATTTATTTTATACTTATAGAGTAAATTTATTTTCTCATATTTAATTCTTACAATTTATTTTGTAGTTTAGTTTTTATAATTTATTTTGTAGTTAGATTTTATTTTCTTATACTATTCACCTTGAGACTAGAACCCTCTTGGGATTAGTTTTTATTTTCTTTTATTTTCATATTCTTTGATTCACCTTTAGGCTAGAACCCTCTAGGGAATTGCTCTTTTTCTTTAGATGTGGAATTAATACTTGTAGGAATTTTAGAAATTGTATGAAACTTGCTTTATCTCTTTTATAATTTGTTAGTCATTCTCTTATGCTTAAAATGTTCATGTATAGGATAATCAACTAGAGAACTAATTGGTAGAAGAAGAATTTGATAAACTATGCTTATCTTAAGTGGTTTGATAAGTTATACTTATGAATTCTAGAATTACTATCTTGTTGTTGTTCTTATCATGAATTTTAATTTTACTTGGATGATAATTTGATAGGTTATACTTTCCTTGAATGGTTTGATAATCTATACTTAATAAATCTAAAGTAGAATATAATAAAAAGAGAATAATTCATATTTTATAATTGAGATTAGTTAGTGGATTCAATTCTAGATTTCTCATATCTTTAATTAAATCCTCCATATTTTGCTTTCTTGATTTTCCCTTTTATTCTTGATTTTTCTCTTTTTGGTTTCTTGATTTTATTTCCTTCATCTTTCTTCCTTTCCTTTTTGATTGCATTTATTCTTTTATCATATCCACTCTCCATTTCTCTCCTCTCGATCACATTTATTTGACTTTTGCACATATTCATAATCACTCCTCATATCTCTCCACAATCACATGCTTTCATCGCTCCTAATTGTCACGCACACAATATAAGAACCAAATCTAATTTTCTCCTACAATACACCTTCCTCGTGGGTTCGACAACTCTTTATACTATAACTTGATTAATTGTGCACTTACAACTTTTGGTACATATTTGTGCCCCATCAAGTTTTTAGCGCCGTTGCCGGAGAAGGTGCTTAAGTAGGATTTTTTATTATTTTAGTTCTTTAACTTGTGTATTTTCTTATGTAAAAACTACTTGGAGATTGAAGATCAAGGATTGGAGATTAAGGAATTGAAGATTTGTTTTAGGTAAGTCTTCTATAGTATTTCCAAATCCACCCTTTAGTTTGTTCCTCACAATTAGAGACAGATAGGATTTAAAAAAAGATTTTTTTCGTCGACCATAATAAAATTCACCCTCCACTTGAACATTTACTAACAATATAATAAATTCAAACAATATTCCTCTTCTCATATTTGTTTGATTGTTAACCCTAATTAAAAAAAGATATTTTCTTTTTACCATCCTTTTTAGTCACTTTTAATTCCTAGGGTTGCATTTCATATAGTTAGTAGGAATTCACCAAGTGATTTGAGTATCTTGATTGGACACACACTTGAAAAATATTCTTAAGGGCAATACCCCCTAATCAAGATAAGGTGAGGGATTTCATCATCTTTCCTTAGCCCATAAATCACTAATTCCTCACTATATAAACCCAAGCCTCTTTAAAACTCATTAGACGTTAGCCCCTAAGGATTCGAGCTCAATAAGGTACAAGAAATCCTTAAGTGATCTGGTTTAAGTTTTCTTGGATTAGGTTGTGTCTAAGGTAAGGTTTAGGGGTTGCGTAAGCGCTCCGTAAGGAACGAAGTATTTAATTGATCTGTCATCCTCATTCGGATCCACCTCCCCCATCAAGTCCAAGAAGTTCTCTTCCAGGAGAAAAGTCCGTTGGTACGAAGAAGTGCAGAATACCAATGAAGACCTCACCCCAATTGATGCCAAAGTTGCATCGGGTGAAGCTCCACCGACCTCCAACCAGGTCAAATATGTTCTTGCCAATTCCTCCGTCACTGAGGGCGTAGTGACTCTTTCAAAGAGAGCCCGCCAGAGGCGACGTCAACGCTCGGCGTGACAATTCGCGAAGGCAATGGAGTCCACTGACGGAATCCGCTATAACGCGGATCTGAAGAGTAGGAGAGGCAAACGGCCTCAACAAACAATGAATGGCAGCTCCTCCAAGCCGCCAACGAATGAATGGATTCGTGTCAAACGGAATCGTTCGACACTTAAGGAGCGCATTCGCAAGCGCCGCGCACTGTCAGCACAGGCACGGGCTCAAGTCCAAGAAGCCCGCAGAAGATTGCAGAAGGAAGTGGCTAAGAAGCCACCACCAATCCGCCAAGTATGGAGGCCGAAGTCTGAAGCGGCGATTCAGGCTAAGGAATAATCATTGCAACCTTCAACACAAGTTCAACCTTCGGCGAACCAACCTGAATCGCTGGTAATTCCAGTAGCTACTCCGGGAGATCCCGCAGAACCATCCCGAAGAAGGAGGTCAGTTTTGGAGCGCCTCGGTCCACTTCCCGATGAGCGATGCAAAGCTCCAATTCAAGAACGTTTGGGCCCGATAAAAAAGCCCCGAACGACTCAACATGCTGGGAGTCGCTGCCACCCTCAACATGACAAGGAATTCATAGCAGCTACGCGCACCAATTTGCGCTTTGAAGTCCAGGAGCCAGCTGAGAACTCACGCCCACAAAGGCATGTTTTGAGGCGCGTGACTCTTGAAAGCCCAAAGAAGGCAGTTCGCCCTCAGAAGGATATATTGTTGTCTGATGATGATAACGTTATACCTGAGAAGTCGTGCCAACACACGATAGGTTACTCCGACCTTCAAGCCGATGAGTTGTACTATCGTGTTGGGGGTACGAGTAAAACCAGGAAAAGGAGTCCTCGAGAACTAGAAACTCAATGTCCCTGTTCCAAACTCATTCGGGCAGTATTGTCTGAGTGCAACTGCATCAAGACAGTCCCCGAAAGAATTTTGGTTTTCGAAAGGCTCAGTACCGAAATGCCAAAACCAAGGCCTAGGCGTTTCCGACAAAGAAGAATGGTAGTTGAAGATGGAGAATTTCCGAGGGTCACCACTAATATGACTAGCAAGGCGACATCGACACAGGATAATCCCGAGTCGATTCCGGAAGCACCCCGGCGTGTAACCCGTCTGCAGTCTAGAGCCATCATACGAGCAACTTATGGTAGGATTCGGACAAGATTACCTTCAGAAGATGAAGAATCGGATGCCTACTCTGCGGTCGCATCAGATAATACAGTATCCAGCGAGGGACAACCCCACGAGTCACTTATGATAGGCGCCGAACAAGTGGCCAAGATGCTCGAAGAAGCCATGGCTAAACAACAGGAGAGCTTCAGGTTCGAATTGCAGATGGCCATGCAGAATATGAGAGAAATACATGACCAACAAATCCAAGCACTGACAAACCAGCAAGGCGAACCAAGTTGTCGTAACCAGGTTAATCAGGAAGATGAGGACACAGGTGCGAATGAAGCTCATAATGCTAATAATCCTCCCGTCAATGCAGGGGGTGGTTTCGAGGATGCTAACCATAACGCCACACTTCTACCTCAGAATCGTGCTAACGAAAATACAGGTGAAAGTTTGAAGATTAAAAACCTCAAGAGCAAAATCAATACGTTGATTTCCGCTCAAGAGATGAAGAAGACGGGCATTCCTTGTCCATACCCAAGAGAATGGGAATCAATCCCGTATCCGGCGAAGTTTAATCTAATTAACTTCACGCCATTTGATGGGAAGGGTTCACCCACTCAGCATTTGATTTACTTCAAATCACACCTAGGGGTTATTTCTGGTAATGAGCCTCTGATAGTACGGTCCTTCGTTGGCACTCTTCGTGGAGCCGCCTTCGATTGGTATCGCCGCCTCAAGCCAGGAAGTGTGAATAGCTAGGACGACATGAAGAAAAATTCCTCACCAACTTCTTCGACGGCGACACCGAGATATCCATCGGGTTGTTGCTTGACGAGAAACAGAAAGACGAGGAATTAGTTGATACCTTCGTCAAAAGGTTCCGGAACAAAGCGATGAACTGTCGGGACCCGATCACTGAGGAGTTCATTCTCCAGACTTACCACAACAACCTCGCATTAGACGTGTTGGAAGCAATGGGGACAGCACCGTCCAAAACATGGAAGGATTTGAAGGTCCGAGGAGAGCAAGCCGAGCGATTCCTCAGAAGGAAGAAGGCGGAGAGAGGCCAACAGGCGATGAATGCTCCAACACAGAATTTCGTCCCACGAGGGAAAGGTAAGGCACATGCTAATGCAGTTGATGCTAATCAAACTTTCCAATTGTAACCTCAGCAACAGCCGCAGCAACGAGCACCACAACAACCGCAGTCGTAATGGCAACAAAGGCCTCAGAAGCAGAAATCTTCGGAGCCAAGATTTCCTAAAGTGTACTCCTTCAAAGATGACGAAGTTCCCGTTATCTTTAAATACCTGTTGGAAAATAACAAAATCCAGCTGCCGTCGATCGTGGATCAAGAAGGGGCTAGCAAAGTGACGGATCCGAAGTATTGCGCATACCATAGAGCGGTCCATCACCCTACAAAGTCATGTTACCATCTCAAGGATAAGATCCAGGCGTTAATTGATGTAGGCGTCATAACCCTGAAGCCGCCCAAGAATGTAGGAGCAAATGCAGTATTAATTAGCTTTGGATCAGTACCCACAGCATGGTTTGAACCAAAACGCATCACCAAAGTAGGAATGAAGACAGTAAACGACGACCCATACGGACAACGCTAAAAAGGACTTGTGCCACACATAACCCCAAACGGCGAAATCCTCTGGGTCCATCCTGATCTTATTGAAGACGATCAGTGGGCGACTTCCTCGACCAGAAAGGGTAAAGGCAAGTCCTGCAATGCTACTTCCACGATCTTCGAAGAGGATGGTGATGAAGCTCCTACCTTCCCGCTCTCCGAAGAAGAACAAGAAGTTTTTACCACTAGAAGCGAAAATCAGTATCACTTCAACTATCCATCATCTAGTGATCAGTTAGCTGAGCAGGGGGTGACTAAGCTGGGACCAACCAGAACTCTCACGGAGCTGGGTGTGATTACAACTCCTAGACCTGTTGAAGACGCTCGACGAAAGCCGGTTGATAAACAGAAAGAAAAGAAGCCCCAGGAGGTTCAGAATCCGAAGCAGTCTCGTTTCAATCGTCCGATTAGAAGAGATAAACTAGAGAGCTCGAACACTCCGCACATCTTCGATATTATGGCTCAACTAGCTAACATTCCAGTATGGATAACATTGTATGAGTTGCTACGGTTGTCTAAAGAAACCAGGGAAGCCTTGCAAGAAGCCTTGGCCAATTCAGAAGTGTTCCTTACTCAGATCAAGCCGGTACCTGAAAAGCCAGAACCGTTAATTCAACACTATAATATATCGGCTAAAAACCTTCCCTGCATTACCTTCACCAAAGAGGATATACAAACGAAGAATTCGAACCATGATCGACCCCTATATTTCATTGGGTACATTGGCTCCAGCGAAGTCAACCGAATCCAAGTGGATCCGGGTTGCGCTGTGAGTATTATGCCGCTTCGCTTGATGCATAGCCTCGGCATTCCAGCTAGTAAGTTGGCGTCCACAGACACTGTTATCTATGGATTCAACACTAGTGGGTCAAGACCCTTGGGTAAGATCCAGATAAAATGTTAAATGGGTGATTTGAAGACGGAAGTCACATGTTATGTGATTGATGCCGAGACTTCATATAACTTACTATTAGGTCGACCTTAGATCCATAGTAACGTTATAATCCCCTCCACTCTCCATCAGTGTTTGAAATATGTTGACACTGATAATAAGGTTAGGACGGTGGTCGCAGATAAGCAACCATTCAAAGGGTTTGAGAATTATTTTACTGATTCTCTCCTTTATGGTAACGAATCCGATACTGAGTCATCGGCCCATGGCACGGACAGCGGAGAAGAAGCTGATACCGAAGCCGGACTTGATTACAATGGAGGTTTTGTTTTAAACGATATTGTACTCTTGGTAATCAATCTTGACGATGAACAATCGTCAGATGGCAGTTATAACTGGCAACTTACCAATAATGAAATAAATGATGATTTAGAGTACTCCCTGTCTCTTGATGATGTAATAAAGGGATTGTATGATAATCCCGATTTATATACGCCGCTTCGATCGTCCTATATAACAAAGAAACACCTCTAGCATTCTTTCGGAACAACCCTGATCGTCCCTGCCAAAATAGGAGGCGAAAAAGAAGTGATTTACGGTAAAGGAGAGAGTTTTCCATTACCAGATCATTTCTTAAGGGAGGATGAGAATGATGACAAACCTGGTCTGCACTTATCTAAGTATAGTCCGGAAGCGCGCAAGCTCATGGAAAAACAGGGATATGATTTCACATTCGGAGAAGGTTTATACTTTGATCGAGGTCCCCGTATTCCAGCCAAATCGGCATATGTACCAAAAGGGAAACCGGATGATTATTATAAATTCAGGCGGGGATTAGGGTATGTCTCTTCTTCAGAAGACGAATGTTGCTGGTTAATCAATAACCAATCATCTGAGCAATACAACGATGTGTACTCGTCAGATTCCTCGGAATGGGATTCCGATACAAGTCTGGGGGAAGTATTCAAAGCCCTAATGACGAACATGGCTACAGCTGATCCGTCCATAATGGAGAACGATGATCAAATGCCAATATGGGAAGACCCATGGGTTCATCACCTGAACATGCAGTATGGTGATAGGTTTGAACAGAGGGAACCCCCCACTGAAGATAAAATAGTCCAAATTAACATGGGCGACGAGGCCAACCCAAAGCCTATATTCATCAGCGATAGTCTTCCCTCAAATGAGAAGGAGGAATTAATTGCTCTCATCAGGGAATACATTGACGTCTTCGCTTGGAACTATGAAGACATGCCAGGGCTCGACCCTAATGTGGCAATGCACTGTCTCGATATCAAGTCGGATGCTAAACCTGTCAAGCAACAGCAGAGACGGTTTCGTCCGTAGATTATGGAAGCCATTGAGGCAGAGGTTAAGAAATTGATCAAATCAGGATTTATCCGAGAGGAGCAACATCCAGACTGGCTAGCCAATATTGTTCCAGTCATGAAGAAGAACGGTAAAATCAGGATTTGCATCAACTTTAGGGACCTGAATACAGCATGTCCAAAAGACGACTTTCCTATCCCAATCACGGATGTCATTATCGATAATACGTGCGGATTTGAGAGAGTGTCTTTTATGGATGGCTTTTCAGGATATAACCAAATCAAGATGCACCCAGATGATGAGAAGCATACAGCGTTCAGAACGCCCCTCGGTGTCTTTTGCTACACGGTGATGCCTTTCGGTCTAAAGAATGCAGGCGCCACATACCAGCGAGCAATGACTAAGATTTTCCAAGAACATCTCAGGAAAACAGTCGAGTGCTACGTTGATGATTTGGTTGTAAAAAGCCGCAACAAAGAAGATCACATCAAGGACTTGAAGACGATGTTCGATCTCATACGGAGTCATCAATTGAAGATGAACCCCACTAAATCCTTCCTTGGAATGTCCAGCGGAAAATTCCTTGGATTCGTCATCACCACTAAAGGTATACATATCGATCCTGATAAGGTGAAGGCGATACATGAACTGCAACCCCCTAGAAATCTAAGAGAACTCAGAGGATTGCAAGGGCGTTTAGCTTACATCCGACAGTTCATCTCAAATCTTTCTGGGAAGTGCCAACCATTCTCTAAGCTAAACAAGAAAGGTGTGTCATTTATTTGGGACGATGCCTGCCAAAAAGTACTCGAAGATATCAAAACATATTTGACGAATCCTCCTGTTCTCGTTGCACCAAAATCAGGTAAGCGTTCTTGATTTACCTCAAGGCGATGAACCACTCGATAAGTGCTTTACTAGCACAAGACGATGATAACGGTCACGAACAGGCAGTCTATTACCTAAGTCAGATCTTGGTAGGCGCCGAGTCTCGATATCCGATGATTGAGAAAGAATGCCTCGCATTGGTATTCGCAATGCAAAAGATGCGGCATTACTTGGTTGGACAGACGATTTACGTCATTTCTAACGTTAATCCAGTACGGGTATTTATGACGCAACCGGCCTCTATGAATTGGCGGTTAGTGAAGTGGGCCCTTTTCTTGTCCCAATATGATTTGCACTTCAAACAGCAGAAGTCGATCAAAGGATAAGCAATTTGTGATCTTTTGGCGGCAAACCCGACAACGGATACGGCAGAAGTATATGATGATTTGCCGGATGAAACCCACGAGGTTAACACTACATCGCACCAACAAGTATGGCAATTATACTTCGATGGTGCTTCAAGGGCAGTTAATGTGGTAATAACCCCTGGATGTTCTAAAGTCTTCTCCGGAGTTGGAGTTGTCTTAGTTTCCCCGGGGAAGCATGTGATGCCTCGGGCTTATTCACTGACTAATCCATGTTCCAATAACGTAGCCGAGTACAACGCGCTTCTCATTGGACTCAGTTTTGCCAAGGAGCTGGGGGTCGAATATCTCAAAGCTTTTGGGGATTCTCAATTGATAGTCAACCAAGTCCGTGGAGAGTATGAAGTCAGGAGTCAAGACCTGATCCCGTACCACCAGGAGGCCATCAAAATGACAGATTCTTTTGAAGAATTCTTTATTGAATACATCCCTCATCTCCAGAACACTTATGCAGATGCACTGGCAGCACTAGCGGTATCACTTGTGCAGCCTCCCGAAACTGAACTACTAGTCACAGTAAGAACGCATCAACTCTGCATACCCATATACAATATAGATATTAAAGAAGAAGATGATAGAAACATAAGCGCCAAGGAGGTGAATTCAACTCAAATTGGGTCTGAGTCCCGAGATTAGCGTTTTTCTATCATTGACTACGTCTAATATGGTATTTTGCCAGAGGATGTAAAAGAAAAGGAATCAATCCGCCGAAGAGCACCAAGATTCTTCTATAATACCGAGACCCATACATTATACCATCGAGGGTACGATGGTTTGTTACTCCGATGCCTTTCAAACAAAGAAGCAGAAGAAGTTCTTAAGGAAGCACACGAAGGAGAATGTAGTGCGCATCAGCCCGGTCCCAAACTATATGATCGCATCAGGAGAATGAGATATTTTTGGCCAACAATGGTTCATGATACAATCGAATACGCCCGAGAATGTCATGCCTGTCAAGTACATGTAAATTATATGCACCAACCACCAGAGCGTTTACACACGTCAACCACATCTTGGCCGTTTGAGACATGGGGTATGGACATTGTCGGTCCTATTTTTCCCCCTTCAGTCAAAGGTGATCGATTCATTCTCGCAATCACGGATTACTTTTCAAAGTGGGCTGAAGCGATTCCGCTTAGAGAAGTGAAGACGAACAACGTCATTAATTTCATCAAACATCATGTCATATACCGACACAGCGTGCCAAGACGGATCATTCATGACAACGGTCCACAGTTCATAAGCAACGCTTTCGTTAGGTTTTGTGACAAGTTTAAAATTTAAGATATTTCGTCAACAGCTTATTATCCCACCTCAAATGGATTAGCTGAGGCTTTTAACAAGACGATCATTAAAATCCTGTCAAAGCTCGTGAAGACCAATAAACGAGACTGGGATGATAAACTCGGTGAAGCACTCTGGGCTTATCGTACCACCATACGCACACCTACAGGAGCTACCCCATATTCGTTGGTATACGGATGTGAAGCTGTGCTACCATTAGAAATCCGAATCCCATCCCTTCGGATCGCTCTCGCAACTGAGATGACGATAGAAGAACAACATCAGAAATATCTCGAAGAACTCAAAATGTTGGATGAAAAGCGCTTGGAAGCTCAACAACACATTGAGTTTTATCAAGCCAGAATATCTAGGGCTTTTAACAAAAGAGTCCGACAGAGAAGCTTCAAGGAAGGAGATCTGGTTCTCGCTGCTCGCCGACCGATAATCCTCAACTCCAAGAAGAAAGGTAAATTTGAACCCAAATAGGAAGGACCGTTTGTGATAGACACAGTCTACTCAAACGGCGCATATCGCCTGATTACTCAAGAGGGCGTCAGGCAATTAATGCCAATAAATGGGAAGTTCCTGAAAAAGTACTATTCCTAGTACATTCAGGATAACCCATTTACTGGGAAGTTCCTTGAAGAATATTACACTTAATATTCTAGAGGATAACCCAAAATCATTTTCACCATCAAAATCCCTCACTGATCAATTTTAATTGACAGTGAGTCCACCAAAAGTGTCTTTCTGGCCCAAGCCACGAACAAATTCCCCTCTTGATTCTTTCCACGAACAAGAGGTCCACTTTCAGTTCAGAGTCCCCTTTTGATAAACGAAAGAACTCCCTTCTTTTTCTCTTTGGTTAAACCTCCTCATGGTTATAACCGAAGTTGAAATTTTACTTCGATAAACGAGAAACTCATCTTCAGACTAGACAACCAATCCTATAAAAGGTAAGTTTATCTAGATCTTCCAGATTCTCGGAGTGGAGATCCCACTTCTAGTTTCTTTTGCGCTAGAAATAGAATATAAAATTCTTCCTTTCCAGAATCAAGGAATAGAATATAAAATTCTTCCTTCCTTGTATTCGGGTTCACCTTCACCCTAAAAGAAGACCGGGAAATAGAATATACAATTCTTCCTTTCCTATACCAACCTTTTCCAAGAATTTATCAATCTAGGATTCATCCTAGGAAGTTTATCCCGAATCCTAAGCAGGGATAAGTCTGCGCCTAACACACGCTGCCGGTTTAGTCTTTCTTCATAGAAAAAGACACCAGAGTTCGATTCTGGGGTATCCTATCCTGAAACCTAAGCAGGGATAAGTCTGCGCCTAACCCGCGCTGCCGGTTAGTTCTTAACCATTAAAAAGAACACTCGTCCACATATTCAACATTGTGGCAGGTTGTTGTTAATAACACCAAAATCCATGCCTTACACGCATGGGGAATTTTATCCTGAATCCTAAGAAAGGATATACCGACGCCTAACACGCGTCGCCAGGTTAGTCTTTTACTGTCCAAGAAGACACCAGAACCTAATTCTGGGGACCTTTATCCCGAAGCCTAAATAGGGATAAGTCAGCGTCTAATACACGTTGCCGGATAGCCTATTCCCATAACAATGGCGAAGTCTACGTATTCGAAGTCGTAGAGGCGAGTCTCAGAGAATTCACTCTCTTAGCACAACGTTACATACAGAACGGATTTAGACAATCCGCATGCTAGCCTGACTCAAACGGTAGTCGGTAAAGGCTAATCAAATCCGTTGAAGGCTGGGGGTTAGCCAAAAATCCTAAAGTCAACGCCTAACACGCGTTGCCGGGTAGCCTATTCCCGTAACAAATGGTAAAGCCTATGTATTCGACATCATAGCACAAAGTCTCAGAGAATTCACTCTCTTAGCACAACGTTACATGCGGAACGGATTTAGACAATCCGCATGCTAGCCCGACTCAAACGGTAGTCGGTAAAGGCTTATCAAACCCGTTGAGGGCTGAGGGTTTGCCAAAAATCCTGTGAGTATTATGATCAATCATTCCAAACAGAGTGAGAAATCATAATAAAGATAAAGATAAAACCATTTCCACTAAGAGGATCAAAAGTTAAAATATTCAGTAAATAAAATCATACATCAAGCCCATGACTAAAAATCTGCTGACTAAACTTAGACAGCTTCTCATCATAAGCTTGCCTAAGCTCATCCTGCAATTCAGGTCTGATGGACTCTTCAGTGGTGGCTAAAGTCTTCACAGCAACCTCCTCCGTCTCGACCAGCTTCTGCTTCAAGGATTTCAACTCCTCAGATAAGGCAATGTGGGCTTGTTGATCCTGTACCTTCATCATTTGAAGGATACTCAAAGTCTCCTCTTCTTCACGAAGTCCTCTTCTAAACTGTTCTATCTTGGTCTCGCAAGAGGCAATAGAAAAGTCAAGATCGGCAAGTGAAGATGATCTAACAGCAAGGTTGGCCTCAACTCGATCTACCCGATCCCGCTGCACCTGAATCTCGAACTCAGCAAAAGCTCGAGTATCGCGCTATGTCTGTAAGCGAGTATCCAAATTGGCAGCAATGAATGAAGGGGCACCTACATCACGGAGCTCACGTAACATCTGAAGCTCGTGCTCTAGGCAATCAAGGTCATCAATTATAGCCTTCGCCAGATCCGGATATCCTGCATTCCTTATTAAATTTATTCTGGGATCAAGGAAAGGCTTATATTGGTGAAGGAAAAGTCCGCCGTGGAAGAGTTTGCCAATCATAGTATTCATGAAGGAGAAGAAGGAGCGGACTTTTATACAGATGACGATCTTCTCAGGATCGTTGTCTGATAACAACTCCTTCACGAGGACATGAAGCCGAGAAGAAAGCCCTACACAAAAAAGAGGAAATCCGTCAAAAGCCTTGATGAGGAAATAAATGACATTTCTCAGTTGCTTAATTTATACCTCCTTCCCCTTGAGTCACTGGGGGTAGTGGAGGTGTAACCGCTGTTGATGTATCAGCTGATATAGTTGGTCTCACAGCCGGCTCAACAGGATCAGTCTCGACAAAAGCTTCTGTCAAACACAACGGAATTCTCAGATTCATCACATTATAGCTGCATTAGTCAAAAAAAATGGCTAGTCCTATAATTAACCTGAGAAGAGGCACGTACTTTCGAAAGGACCATCCTCGGAATTCTTGGGGAGTGTAGACTCAGGAAACATATCTTCAGGCAATTGGTCATCAATCTGAGGAGAGCTATACATGAAGTGAAGCATAGGAGTGTCCACAAGCAAACCTTCCTCGTCGAAATCATCAGTCGAAAAATCTGACACAAGAAAATATAAATGCGAAAGAAGAATAAAGAGACTACGACCAATGGAAATGAGTTACCTCCTACGGATGTGTTAGCCTCTCTACTCCCAAAGTCCACGTTTGCCCCCTGCAATTTATCTAAAAGAGCAAGAAGCATAGAGACAATTAAGGGAGGCACGAATTCTAAATCGTTCAACTCCTTTGTTTGCCATCTAAAGGGTATATTGTCAATGGTAGATGTACCTGGATTCGCTGAATCGGGTCCTACATTGATAGTCTCCCTAACGTCGGCAGCTTCTGCAGGCTTTTCTATTTGGTGTGGTAAGTCAGGCTCACCAGAAAATGCAAAATCATGAGGAGCAGGATCGAGACTCATCTCACCTTCCCCACGCTCTCCTATATAGAGATGGAAAAGCATGAGCCCGAAGTTCTGAATGATCAAGAGGATGGTCTATAGGGTAGATGTTACCTCCGTCGCTAGCGGGATCATCACCAGCCAAATCCATCTCAGGTGCTTGGTGATCTGCACGCGGCTTGTGGGCTAGTCTCTTCCGCCTAGCAGCTGGGACAACAACCGGAGGTCTCGCCTGAGTAAAAGGACGGAATTCTTCTTCCTTATCAGCCACTGTCCCTAAAACATCAAACAGCTGTCAAGATTAATAATTCTGGAGGACAGAGAGAAAAGATAGGTGATTAACCTCGCTCGAAATACTCCTCGTAATCTTCAGGATCTCCGCCTGAGGCCTCTTCAGCAGAATTGAAGGTCTTTTTTCCTTCTTCGTCGATTCGACGAGTCTTGCTCCGCGTCCTCTGTGACCGAGCATCTTCCTGAATCACACGAGAATCAGCCTGAGAAGCCTCCTCAGCCACTAACTCTGCAATCGGCTTCACAGGGACGGGTTTGTTAGCTGCTAACAACCACCTACAGCTCAAGAATGTGAGCTTTAACTGACGCTCAGCACTCGGGAGACTAAACTTAGCACCAGTGCAGCCCGTCACGGTCCACAGCCATGCCTGAAAACCTTCCACCAAACCGTCATGAGTCCGAAGCTGCTGACGCGGGTTCCCGACATAAAGCTGATCATAGCCAAACTGGCGAGCGAATCGGCAGGGTAGATATGGCTCCATGAAACACTGATTCCTCACCCGGAAGGTCAGATAACCCGGCCTAATGTTCACTAGCCAATTAAAGCAGCCGATATCTAAATGAGTTCGATTCCCCCTCGGCCTCTCCTCATCAGTCAAACACTCGCCATATTGGCTGAAGAACTGTGGAAAGCAAGTGGAAAATACCCAACACTTGTGGATCTGTAGCTGCTTCCTGACTTCAAGGAATCCTCACCCCTCCCACCTGCTATTCTCAAACAACTGTAGTAGGGGAACAGAGCGGTCTATGGTGTTAGGTACCGACATCATATCAGAACGATGAAGGACGAACCAAGCCATCAAATAAGTGTATGGAAGCTCCACCTTAATGAGAGGAATCCGACCCGACGGTACACCTTCTTTCTATGTGAAAGCACTAGAAATCTGTCGAAGCCCTCGATGAATGTTAGCTACCATCACCGGAAGAAGCGAAAGTTCCTTTTTGTAGGCAAGCTAAACCGCTGGGTAGAGCACTTCCAGTGGCAAAATGTCACTGAACTGATACGGGACCACGCATTTCTTTAACCAGATAGCGAGGTAACCGGCAAGAAGGGTCATCGGCTGAATCGATGTGGTCGCATGCCATAAGAACGATTTAAACTTGGTCCCTGTAGGAAAACCACTCTCGGGACTGCTAATGGTATAGGAGTGAGCGTCAATCTTCTTCAGCAGACCATTAACCTCTGAAGGAGTAAGCGTTGCCAGCTCACAAATAGCCTCGCCAAAATTGCTCTCTAGATTTCTGAACAAGTAACACGCGAACTGCTTTAGGCTCACCTGTGACTTAGCCCTCTTCGCTAAAGGCTCAGACTGCACCAAAGCAATATGGTAGTGACATGTGAGATCCCATAAAGTCTCATAGCGGTTGGGCATGCGGTTCTTCAGCTGACTCAACTCATGGTTGGAGGGAAAGTACTCCTGATATAACATCTGGCCCATGGGCAAACCAGAAATCTTATGCATCTCATGGAGAGCCAAGCCCAACTCTCCGTGCCCAGTCAGGAAAGTGTTCGAATCCGGGTTATAGAGCTCGTACAAAGCGAAGAAATGTTTAGCGCTGACGGGTAAACCATACATGGTGGAACGAATAGCTGCATATAGACCACAAGCGTGCAACTCCTCGCTCCATCGGCTTAAGACGTAGGTCGTCATACGAGCCCACCAAATCCTGTCTGAAGAATGGACCCAGCCATAGAATCTGTGGCGCAACGCAGGTATCTCCCGTCCTAAGTCGGCGAGACGATTCTTCAAAGTAGAAGCAGAAGCAAGAAACTCGTTACGCGGCGGTGTATCCAGCCCCAATACTCCAGGACGCAATCCAATGATATGACTCCTGCTCGAACCAGGAGCTGCCTGATGAGTAATATAGCCATAGTGAACGCTCTCATGCTCCTCCATCAAACGCCACGACATCTCCCGTGTCACGGCCTGACACCTGAGCTCAGTCAATGAGCGGTGACGAGAAATCTTAAGCAAATATAGAAAACCCACGTCATCTTTATGAAGCTACTGCTCGGCATTAATAAATGCTGTATCAGGATCTTTAACAGAGTCACCGAATAAAAAGTCAGTCTTCCTGAGAGGCTGAACAGAGCTGGTATCCTTCACGAAAGGCGCATCAGTAATCAACTGTCGAAGAACTCGATGTCCACCTTCCTTCACCACTTGGGCAACCTCTGTCAACGTGCCCGAAGCAAACTGAGGAGTAAGTGGAATAGGTGAAAAATCATCGGAGGTCGAATAATACTCGTCACGATGCCCGTCCACTGCATGAGATGAGAACGCTCCAGAGGGATATTCCACTGAAAACAAGCAATTAAGCGTTTGTTAGTCTCAGTTATAAAAGTAAATTGAACTCATCTTACGAATGGGTAAGATAGAGTCACTGCCTTATAAAGGGTGAGACGATTTGGCCACATTATGCATTCATAAGATAGGGTATATCAACAATATATCCCTGCCTTATAAGGCACAATGCAGTGTCAAAACGCCCCCTTTATTTACTTTGAGATATGGTTTTGACCAAGCAAAACCTATCTTTTAAAGCGTCAATTCTCACCAAGGAGAATCAAGGCTCTTCCCAATTGTCTCACCAAGGAGAACAAAACGGGGATAAAGGATTAATCTACAAATCTCAAAATACGTAAAAAAAAAAGAGCTCACCAGTGTACGAGGGAAGCACGCCATCAGCCGACGTAGTAGGGGATTGACCTCTCGGGATATGCGACATGGTGATCTGCAAAATAAATTAGGGGATCAGATACAAAAAATTTTAGTTAGGGTGACAAACCCTAACCCTAAAATTTTATCCCCTCTTTATTGCAATTAAACCCCTCAGATCTCCAAATTCTACCCCCTGAAATACGAGCTCGGGGCGTCAAATCACAACCCTAACCCTCATATACAATCCCACAAATTCATATACTGAATTAAACATGAAATATGCCAAAATTATGGACGATTTACCTGAGGAAAAGCTCGAAAATCCGACAAAAATCAGATCTTGAAGGAGGCTCGAACCACGTGCTCGAGGGGCCTGAGAGAAAAATTTATATGGAGATTTTGAGGGATTTCTCAGTCTAAGATCAAAAAGAAAGATAGATCTAAGACAAATTTGAAGGTTTGGAGGAGAAAGGATGCACGAGGGAAGAGAAAATTCAAAAAAAAAGAGAGGGGGGGGGGGGGGGGCAGCCC
>BQKN01000064.1:542915-583730 GCA_022839385.1 Asparagus kiusianus
CAGCCCTAAAGAGAGGAAAAGGGGTTTTTTTATAAAGTGAACCAGCCTTGAACCGGACCAGACCAAGTTGAACCAGACCAGACCAGGCTAAATCAGTTCAAAGGAGGCTGAACCAGGCCAAACCAGTCTGAACCAGACCAAACCAGAATGAATTAGTCTGAACCAGGTTGAACCAGTCTTGAACCAGGTTGAACCAGTTCTGAACAAGTTTGAACCAGATTTGAATCAAAATTCAAATTGGAGCTGAACCGAGTATCGAAACGACTTCAAATCGACCGATGGTTCAGTCCCTTATTTATTCATTCCTCTCCCACATATTCGGAAGGGTTGGAAGATTTTTTGAGCCTAATTACTACCTTATCAGGCCGGTTCAGCTCATTCGGACCTAAAAACAATACTCTAATAAGGTATACGAGTGTAAACTATTCCCTATTTTTGTTGAGAAGTTTCTGGAGAATATTTTTCTAAAAATATTCTTAAGGATAACTCAACAACACTCCGAAAAGTATAAGAGTATAAACTATTTCTCAAGACTCTAGCAGATGTACGAGTATAAACTGTGTCAAAACGCCGGACAACACGTTGCAAATGAAGACTCAACACCAACAATCGATGGTCGGTTCTATGTTGAAACAGCAAGCACGAGCTAAAGATCAGAAAATCAGGAATTGACTTCAAGTTCAAAATTCTGACAACGATCAGACAATAAATGCAGCACCGGAACCCTTGCAGACATTCGACAAAGCACCGAATAGCCTGGAGGATTGAAAGAATCAAGAATAGAAGCCATTCCAAGGTTCTGTTACACCGATTGAAGGTTGAGACAATCATATCCAAAGTATTCCAGACTCTTCTATGAAAAAATAAGGCTGAAATACTTTGGAGGGGGTATCTGTAGGCGTATAAAACTGCTTATAGATCCCTTAACACAGCTCGGCACGGTGATTCGACAAACCAACGAACCATCGGGCGATATATCCAAGCATGATCGTTAGACCACAACACCGAAGCCAAGTGAGGCACGACGAAGCGGATTAACGAGGTGACGAGGTTAATGAACCGCACGCAAACAACGGAATACATCCAATCGCGTGCCCAATCAAGCTAACGGGTCGATGAATCAACGAGTCATCCAACCGTAGAGTCCACCACATCAAACAAGATCGGGGGCGGACTCGAACTCGAACACCAAAGCGGATTTACTGCCAAATCAGGATCCGGACTGCCAAATCAGAGTCCAGATCAACAATGAAGTTCGGATAAACCGCGAAACTGAAAAACGGGCGAAGAAGCAAACATCTGGAGGGCTCGGCCAAAACTGAGCCACTCCTAGGTGGCTCGGCTAAAACCGAGCCACCTCTTGGTGGCTTGGTGGCCGAGCCACCAAGTGGTGGCTCGGCCATGGCCGAGCCACCTAGGTGGCTCACCGAGCCACCTCTTGGTGGCTCGGTGGCCAAGCCACCTATGTGGCTTAGCCGAGCCACCTAGGTGGCTGAGCCCAGATCTGGGCCCAGATCTGAGCCCAGATCTGGTTTGAGGAGCCTATAAATAGACTTGAAGGCTCATTGTTGAAAAGGTTGGATTTTTGTTGAACTTTTGGGGGAAACTCTGCTGGATTGAGAACTCAACTTCAGAGTTTTGGAGCTTTGAAGACTCGGACTTTTCAGATCTGGTTCTTGGCGATCATCCACGTCAAACAAGGCATGAGTTCGAGAGAGATCAGATCTGAGATCCACACGGCTATCCTCCGGATCAAAACTTGGCTTTTGATCCCGAGAAGAGTATCGATTTCGCTTGGTTGACTTTGATTACTTAGGGCTATTATTTCCTTGGTGAAATAATCCCCTCGGCTGTTATTTCCTTCGTGAAATAACACCCATCATACCGTGTAGATCCGACCGGATCAAGATCGCGCGGTGGTCCACGGATTAACCCCGACGCAGGCAAAGAACCCACACAAGCAAGAGACCGCAAAACAGGATCTTGCGATTTGTTCCAGAAAAGGAAAGTTGTAATCTTTTAAGATTTTCTTTTTTTTTGATTTTGTTGTAACCGGATCTTATAAAAAGACCAGATCTTTTGTAACCGATAAACTGTTGCTCAAGAAAACAATGACATCAATGAAAACAATTTTTCCCGCGAACAAAGATTTTGAAGGAGGCTCATTGTTCTGGATATACAATACATCCTGGTAGAATAACAATGTACAAAGATTTGAAGGAGATATATTGGTCGAATAATATGAAGAGGGATATTAGCTAAATATCTCAGAATGTAAGATATATCAGCAAGTAAAAGCAGAGCATCAAAGACCAGCGGGATTAACTCAAAATCTAAACATACTAATGTGAAAGTGGAGAAAGTTTCAATGGATTTTGTCATAGGATTACCAAGATCTGCAAGAGGTAACAATGCTATATGGGTCATAGTGGACCGTCTGACTAAGTCGGCTCACTTCTTGCCAATCAATATAAAGTTTTCCTTAGAGAAGCTTGCGAAGTTGTATATTGCTAAAGTAGTCAGACTTCATGGTGTACCCATGGAGATAGTCTCTAGTAGAGATCCTAGATTTGTATCATAGTGTTGGAATGGTGTGCACAAAATTCTTCAAAGTAAACTTTGTTTTAGCTCAGCATATCATCCATAAACAAATGACCAATCAGAGAGAACAATTCAAACTCTCGAGGTCATGTTAAGATGTTATATCCTTGATTTCAAAGGATCATAGGAGGGGCATTTACCATTGGCAAAGTTTACATATAACAATAGTTACCAGTTAAGCATTAAGATGACACCGTATGAAGCTCTATACAAAAGGAACAATCGTTCGCCTATACACTGGGATGATGTTGGAGAAAGGAAACTTCTTAGTCCCGAGTTAGTGCAACAAGCTATAGAAAAAATTTACTTGATAAGAAGACAAATTCTAAATGCACAAAATAGACAGAAGTGTTATGCTGATCGTAGGAAGAGAGACTTAGAATTTCAAGAAGATGATCATGTATTTTTAAAGGTGTCTCCTAGAAGAGGTGTGAAGAGATTTGGAATCCGAGGAAAGTTGAGTCCGATATTTGTGGGACCGTTTGAAATTCTTTAACGTGTTGGTGAATTCGCTTATAGGCTTACTTTACCGTCTTCTTTGGATGGAGTTCATAATGTGTTTCATGTATCTATGCTAAGAAAATTTATTCGAGATCTAGATCAAGTTATAGAATTGGAACCCATTGAGCTAAAGGAAGACTTAACATATGAGGATCAACCGAAATGTATTATAGATCATAAAGAACAAGTGCTTAGGAGACGTACTATTCGATATGTGAATGTTCAATGGAAGAATCACTCTGCGAGAGAAGTCACGTGGAAGTTTCAAGATAAGATTCGACAGAAGTATCCTTAATTTTTTAAGAATCAAGGTACGTAACGTTTCGAGGATGAAACTTTATTTAAGGTAGGGAGGATGTAGAGTACTATTTTTTAAGTTAATGAAGAGTTTCATAACTAAAGGTAGTAATGAGTTATAATTGGGTTATTGTGTTGTTGTAATTACAATTAATATGAGAGTTTAAAAATCCAAAAGCCATTAAAACTTTTAAAAAACCCAAAATCCCCAAATCTTTAGTTTACAAGAAAAAAAAGGGAAAACAAAAAGGAAATGAGATTAGAGAGGAGAAGAAGGCAGGAATAGAGTTCAAAGAGGTAGAGTTTTTCTTCTTTTCTTCTCTTAGATTGGTAAATATTGTTTTAGTATATGAAATTATTAAAGCCTCTCCCTTTTATTTTCTATATAAACCAAACCTATCCCTTTTTCTTCTTTTTCTTCTTTTCTTCTCTTAGATTGGTTAAGGATCTCGCTGGAGGTGGTAACCCAAGTCGCCAAGTCTTAATCAAACCCTTTTGGGTTTAGGTGTAGATGAGAAACATGCCCAAGGAAGAAAAATAAGGAAAATCATGGTCAGGCCCTAGAAATATCAAAAATTAGTTTTGGATCCAAAAAACTATAAGGAGATGTTTCTAAATGAAACCTATTTAATAAAAAGATTTCCTTTGAGCCCTTAATTAAATAAAGTTTACGATTAGATTCTCTAGAATAAAGAATAGAAACATGTTTCAAAAAAGTCCTAGAAACTAGAAACCTTAGGAATATGCCCAAAATAGTTTGTGTATGAAATCTTTTGTATTAGATATTTATGCATCTTGTATGATTATAGGTTTGATCGAGGAGTGAGTTCTTGGAGTACGGTTCTCCAAATTGTTATCAAATCCATTGATGTGAAAATATTTCTTCTCATTAGATGTTTTCTATTATATATTTTTTAAATGATAATTTATTTTTGTGTAGAGAAATTGTGGATTAGACATGTTATTATGTTCATTACTAGTAATTGTTAACAAATTTAAATTATGATATCTATTTATCTTTTACAAGGTTAATATTGTTTTAGTATATGAGATTATTAAAAATACATCATTTCAAATTTACTATTCAAATGCATATATTAAAGAGTTTTATTTAAAAAAAATCTATTCGTTTAGATTCATGAATATTCTACTTTCATGAAATTGATATGAGAAAAGTTTAAAAAAGTGTTTAAGCATTTATATTGCTTTTTTCATACTTGATATGAGTCATCATACGAGCACCTTTGATTGCGGAATTACCAAAGATGTATTTGTGAAGAAAATAGCAAAAACACAAGAACAATTGAATATGGCGAAGGAAAATACCTTCTCTAGATTAAGAAGAACAATAGATTATAAGTCTCTTCCTCACAATCTCTCTAGAATAAAGAACAATTCTCTCTATTCTCCAAACTCTCAGATTTCTAACCCCCAGAAATCCGCTCTCAATAGGGTTTAGTTATATACAAACCCTAAAACCGAAACAGGCTAGGAGTCCAAATTTAGCCCAAACCCGCTATCAGTTGTCCGATGCACTCCCATCGATTGACCGATAGGTCTCTATCAGTCAACCAATAGGTCTCCATCAGTCGACTGATAGGTGAGATTGGTCGACTGTCCAGAGTGATTATTTTTGACCCTGTAGTGTGCATGTTTATCGGTTGACTGATACTGTTCATCAGTTGACCGATCAAAGCTAGTTTTCCAGACTTATTATTTTTTGATTTTCACTATTTCCATTCGTCGTTTCTATTGTCAAGCTACCTATTTTTGTCGGGAATAAATTTTATTACAGAATCCATTATACATTTATCGATTACAATAGGAACAAAAGGGCGAGCTTTGTGCGTTGTAAAACTTCTCTTTATAATAAAACAATATTAAGAGTGCTCCCTAGAAACACACACATGAACATTTATCGTTTGCTGCTTGCGTGAGATCTTTACCTGTGCCGAGGGTGTGTTAGCCCGTGGATGACTGAACTACAGATCTAGATTAATCCGAAGAAGGCATATGGTCGATGTTTCATTTTTAGAAACAAGGACAGAAGTGGATATCTCAACCAAGTGAGATAAAATACTCTTCTCAAGATTAAGTCAAAGTTTAGATCTCGAGGAAATACTGAAGGCTCTTGAGGATGCTTGAAAACAATTAAGACTCTTTCTCTTGCTCAAAATTCACCAAAAAGCTTAAGTCTCTACCTAGAATCTACTTGATTCTCATGCATGTGGGTGATTGGGAAGCATTTATAGTCCCTAGAAGTAGTTACTGGAGGTAAAAAGTCAAAATAAAGCTCAACTGACATCCCCCATTTTCAAGACACGTTCTGTGTCTCGAAAGAAGCTGTTGAGCCAGTCCGTTTTATAACTAACTTCCCACATTTAAGTATCATTATTTCTATAGTTATGAGGTTGCTTTCATTTGTAATGGTCCTCCCACGTTCACACACAATCCCTAATAGTTATAAAGCCACGTGGACTGCACAAAACCCAAGAAAACCATCAACGGAAGTGTGAAACTCCCCCATAGTTTCTGAGACAGTTTTCGTGTCTCGAAAATTATGTGTTGTTTCATAGTTTTCGAGACACATTCCCTGTCTTAGAAACTATGAGCAATTTTGTAGTTTCCTAGACACTTTCTTAACCTCGGAAATTACATGCTTCCTCATCGTTTTGCATTTTTATGCTTTCCTTATATCAGGCTATCCTCTTTGACTCAGATGATGATGTTTATCATCTTCTTTTCATCTCAAATCATGTGCAATAATCTATAGATAGTTTTTGACACCTACAGATACCCCCTCCAAAGTGATTCAGCCTTTTTATAGAGGAGGCTGAAATACTTTGGATACGATACGCATAGGCTTCAATTCGTTTACTTCTTCAGCTTTCAGTCTATTCAGTATTTTATTAAATGACTAAAATTCTTCTTGTACTACATTTATCATCTGACTGTTGTCGAAATCTTGAACTAAGTCTGACGTGTTGATATTTGAATTAGCTTGTATCAATGGATTGATGTTGAACTGATCATCTACGTCAGGAGTTTTGTATCAGAATAATGATTGAACTCCCCACAATTATTCTTTGACTTAGAATTTTTTTGAGTCTTATTTTGGTGAAATTATCGATGCATTGACCGGTATCGGATTTCATTATAACGTGTTGACCGATGTTGGTCTCCGTCACAACGTAAACACAGTTTATACTAGTACATAACTGGAGTCTATACAGTTTAAGCTCTTAAGGCATTAGAGCATGGATAATCAATTTATACTCATGTACTCATCGAAGTTTTTAGGAGTTAGTTTAACCTTGTGTACATGTTGGAGGTTCAAGGAGATGCAATTTATACTCGTATACTCATTGGAGTGTCGAAACATACTAAAAATGGGTCGAGGGTGCCACGCGAATGCAACCCAAGGATTCATTGAATTGAGCCTTTGTGTGAGATAGTTTTCACTGTCCTGCACATCTGAGATAGCCGTTCTGTCTCGGAAGTGCGAGACAGTGTCGACTGTCTCTCACGAAGGCGAACAACGAATTTTCAGGGCTTTTTAAGCCTGATACTTAGGCTTTTTTCCACCACTTCAAGCCACCTCTTTGCATTCAAAATTCCTCTAAAAAGGTTTTCAAAACCTTCTCCTTCCTTTGCCTTTGGTTTTGGTTTGGATCTTGCTTGAAAGGGTTCTTCATCTAGGGTTTTGAATTTGTTCTTCGGGGTAACTCATTCTACTCCAATCTCTTTTCATCCAAGCTTATTTTTTCCTTGATTCTTGATGAAAACCTAGCCCCTAGATCATATCTTGGATATTTTCATGATTTTGTTTGATTTTAACCTCCAAAACCCTAACTTTTTGTAGGATTTTTAGTTAAAAATCGCATTTTTATCATGTCTCCCAAGAGATCTCGTGTTCCCCGAGGTGGATCAGCCTCTCAACCAGCCGAGAGAGAGGATCCTGTGTTTGCTTCATATGGAGGTGAGATCCTTTAATTTTTGTTAATTCAAAAGTTAGAATTTGTACCTATGTCCTCATTTTCCTTCCTTTGCGCGGCATTCGGGAAGAGCCGGTATCTTCCTTTGTGAGGATCAACGCTAAAAAGATATTGTTTTGCTTGGTCAAAACACATCTTAAGGAAAAAAGGGTGATTTCATGTTGTCTCGTACTTTATTAGGCATGGTATGTCGTTGTAATGCTTACACACGATGATGTACGTTGCCTCTCGTGCGTGAAACAACTGAAAATCTATAGCCAACCACAAGATGGTAACTCTATTTCATAGGCTTATGGGATGAGTTTGACTCCTTATTTTGTCTTAAGATATCTTTTTAACTATAGTCTGACGGATACATTTTTCTTTTTCAGTCAATTTTCCACCCATGACCTTCTCTGATAGAGAAGTGACCGGTCAAAGTGTCTTTGCCTATACTTCTTTTGACAGGAGTCCTCTTATTAGAGAGGATCCTCAATTTAGTGCTGATTGTCTGGAGGACATTCCTGAGCTCATTCACCAAGGAGTCGTTGTGTTTTACGTCAGCTGATTACTGACGTTTCGCTGGCCAAGTATCAGGATTAGAATGAACATTTGAGGAAGCCCTAATATCTGTTTAGAGACTCTGTAGAAGATCCTGAGAAGCTTTCATGTGAGTCGAATCAGTGGTTGAACGAGCACAGTGGAGTATTCAGATATCTACCTCCTATTCCTCTGCATTATTCCCTTGTTCAGCTTGGAAATGTAGCGGTAACTCGAGAGATGTCATGGAGACTGACGGAAGATCATGAGTGTGTGCATTGTGGGTTTATTGGTAGGGATGCTAAGACCCCAGACTCAAGTGATAGGAATTCCTTTAGAGGGCTTCATCCAGGTATATTAGGCCAGAACAATTTACCTCAAAATGAGCTGATGATTAAGGCGAGCACCTTAAAGAACCATTTAGCTAGATTGTGGAGAGAGCTTTCGGTTAAGAAATTTAGGTGCTTTGGATGAGTCCAATCTTCCGTGGATAGGTGGGACAAGAATGACAAGTTATATACTCAACCGTTGGGGAATGAAGCTATCTGATAAAGGATTATTTATCCCCATACGAGCTAGCATGTATGGCCTGCTGATTAGTGTTGACCACTTCTTTGCTTTATTTGAGACTTACAACCCAGATACCAACATTTTCGTAACTAAGAATGGAGAATTAGGTCTTGCTATCCATGAGATGATGAAAGTGTCCGGTTTGTCAATGAGGGATGTGCCTTACCAAGAATATTTCCTAACAGTCAGTCAGTTAAGTCGAATGAGGGAAATAGCCACCATAGCTCATGATATTTTATGGGAATTGACTTGTCACTATCACATTGCCATGGCTAAGACGGATGTAAAAGCTAAGAAGAAATTTCCGTAAGTTAGCTTGAAACAGTTTGCAGACTATCTTTTTAAGAATCTTGAGAGCCATTCAAGATATGAAGTGTGTGAATTGCCACCTCCAACCTCATCAGAGATTAATATTGTTGGTGAAAATGAATGCTCAGTCATATACCATTTGTTCAGCTAAAGGAGGATTCCCCAAAGGCATCAAATTTGAGTCTTTCTTATATATGGCAAGCTCGGAAAAGGATTACGCCATCGACTCTCTTAGCTTGGTATTTGGCAATCTGATTGAAAAAGTGTGTAGTCCCCCACCAGCCTTCCGATGCATTACCAATTAAGGTTTTATATCCTATAGTTCAGTTAGCAATTAGACGTAGACTCTCTCTGCTCCCGACCATGATTGTAGATATTCACAGTGGGCTTCACTACCTGGCCACCACTTTCACATAAAAAGGGAAGAAACCTTCAAGTGAGATCCCAACCACAAAAATAGAACTACCCTACACCTATTTAATGGAATGGTTAGTCCTTCGTCGGCCTGATATAATGTCAGCGCCTAAAGTTACAGACCTATATCTTGCATTATTATAGATCCTAGAAGGGTGCAAATGGTTAGTTAAGTAATGGCATGAAGTATCTAGGCAGTTCAGAGTCCACAAAAGTGTTGGGAATTTTTTCCGTGCTTTCCTCAATTTTCTAAAACTTATAATGATATGCTTAAGGATGAGGAAGAGCCAAGAAGAAACATGGCTAGTTTGGACGTGGGATGTTTTAGATGGTTGATAAACATCCGTCCTAGTTATTAGATGTTTAGGGTTAAGAATGTTTGCAGTATTGAGCTGTATTTACCCTGTAGATTTGCCCATCAGTTTGGTTATGACCAACTGTACGTAGATAACCCAGACAGACGGTTGAAGACCTATGGAGGTTTGATTGATGGTGCCCGGGCCTGGTTCTGGAGTATAAGTGGTTACACTGATGCCAAGTTTAGCCTTCCAGCAGTTGTGTTTGGTTTACAGATGAGCTTCTTGTACTATAAATGGCTCATATCCGCTAACACTACCATAAAGAAGAAGAGAGTTTTAGAGTTGGAAGTGGAGACTGCGTCTAGGCTTGCTACTGAAGCGGTTTGGGAAACCGTGTTGCCATAGAAGGGGAAAAAGCCCATTGGATCCTCTAGTAGGGAAAGCAAATTGCTTATTCTAATGACAGTGAGGAGGAATTTTTCACCGATATGGCTGAAACATCTGAGGAGGAGGGTGAAGCTGAAGGTGCAGGAACTAGGAATGATGATGAAGAGAATATGTTGGGTCTTCCACAATCTCTCTTTCTAGGTGAAGATGAGAGCTCTCCTGTGGCTCACAGGACTCACAGTGCAGATTAGCCTAAATCGTCGGGAGCTCCTAAAAAGATGAAGGAGAAGGTCATCTTAACCTATCCCAATCAGATGACGGTTAGATACTTTAGTGAGGACCACGAGGAAGAAAGAGATACAATGCCTCTTATCAGAAGAAAAAGACCTTGATCCTTGACTGCTGCTCAAGCTCAAGCGCAAGCTTCCCCAAAAGCTGAACGGTGTTCAAAATATCCCCATGAGAGATCTGATACTTTGGGAGAAGCATGTCCGCCAAAAAGGACTAAGGTGGTCGTCCACCAATGACGTATCCCTTTACCGGTAATAGAAGAGGAGCCGGTCCACAATATTCCTGTTAAGGAAAGAGGTAATATTTCATCTTCACCATTATTTCACTGTGTCATTTTTAGATTTGTTGAACTTGAAAGGCCCTAGAGGGGGGGGGGGGGGGTAAATAGGGTTTATGGACCAATAATATGCAAATAAAGGATTTTTCAATAAACCACACACAAATATGAAATACAATGACAATAAAAGAGAGTAGGGATAGAGATAGTTAGTTAATTGATGACACACAGTATATTCACGAGGTTTGGTCTACTGACCTATGTCCCCGCTCCCCACTCTTGAGGAGAAATCTACTACACAACCGGTTTGGAAGCCGAAACTTCTTCTACACAACAATCTCCATTGAGATCTCACAACCACACAGTCGATCTCCACGAGATCAAGCTCACAATAGAAGCAATTGAAAGAAAAACTCTCTCTTTACAGTAACCCTATGACAAGAAGAGAGATTGCGCTGAAGCTTGGGATGTTAACTTTGAAACAATGAAGAACAAAATTGAAAGTTGAAGCTCTTTGAAAACCTAAACTTAAACACAAGAGATTTGCAATAAAACTATGGTACCGAAGTAGTTAAGGCTGTTGGGTATTTATAGGAAGAGATTACAATCGAAAAACCCCAAAGAATCAACAAAAATCACAGAGAAATCAAGAAACAGATTCTGTAAAAAATTAGCCGTTACTGTGCTTATCAGTCGACTGATGAGCTGAGCGTTATATTCAAATACCAGCTCATCAGTCGACTGATGATCACTTTCAGTCGACTGACAAATCATCAGTCGACTGATCGATTAAAATAGAACATAAACTTTTTGATGATTCCAGACATTTTCATCGTCGGCACATCATCGACTGATTTCATCAGTTGATTGATCAGTCGACTGATAACAGGTTATCAGCCTGAAATGATTTTGAAATTGAGTTTCAAAGCTCTATTAAAAATAGTAAATAAATTTCAAAAATTGTTAAACTATATAAACAGTTTATAAATATTTTAACAAACTTGTTTGAAAAATAAATTTGTAAAAAAATCCCCGTATTTGTGAAAATCACTGTTTTAGCAAAAGTACCAAAATACGAGTTTTGAAAGTGTGCAAGTGTGTTATCCCATGAGCTTCAAATATAATCAACTAACTACTTGCCTACATTAAGTACTAGAGAGAAAAAAAATAGCAAATATCCCTCACATATGAGTAGATGGCTTGAGTCTTGATATTTGCTCTTGAGTTGATGAAGCTTCTCATGCATATAGTACTCTTGAAAGCTTTGCTTCATCACTTTGCCTCCATCTCCTTAGATATTGTCGGTATAGCTTATTTTTCATCCAATACTCTATGAAAGGTGCTAATGATATGTGATCTACAATATATCTCAATAAACGATTAGCACCAATAATGGTGTTTGTAATCACCATTAAAATAAAGGGCTTAACAATCTTCCCCTTTTTGATGATGACAAATGACCATTATGTAAGAGCAAGTAAAAATGACTAATTGGCTTATAGATAGTTGCTCCCCCTATCTATAAGGCTCTCCCTTACTATGTACACAAATGAGAAGATTTCTCTTCCCCTTTGTCACCATAAAAAGGGGGTAAAATAAAGACAATATGCATGCTAAAAACCCACACAAATGCACCTCAAGTATTAGCCTACCCATGTCTCCCTCAAGTATTAGGAATTACGACCTACCTCTAGGCATTACCACCTACCCCACTCCTCTTGGGACGACCCCGGTCTCTCACCTCTACACTCCTCTTGGTACCCGTGTGTGCTTAAGCATGACTTGATAGTTTAGGATCAAGAAAAAAATGTAGATATGACAATGGTAGAGCAAAGAATTAAAAAAACAAAATAGGCAAAAATAGATTATTTTAGAGAATGCACATGCCCAATTCATTCCTAATGCGGCAAAAATCTACTTCACAAAGGGGTTTGGTAAAGATGTCTGCTAATTGAGATTTTGTGTCAATATAAACAAAAGAAACATCTTTTCGCTCAACATGGTTATGCAAGAAGTGATGTCGTACATCTATATGTTTGGTTCTAGAATGCAAAACAAAATTTTTTAAAATATTAATAGCACTAGTATTATCACAAAAAAATTTTGTATCTTGAAAGTGCAAATCAAAATCAACCAAATTTTTTTTCATCCACAAAAGTTGTACACAACATAAACCGGCGGTAATGTATTCCACTTCCGTAGTGGATAAAGCGACACAATTTTGTTTTTTGGAAGCCCAAGATACAAGTGAGTTACCCAAAAATTGATAAGTACCACTCGTACTTTTGCGGTTCACCCTACAACCGGCAAAGTCGGCATCACAATAACCACAAAGATTAAAAAATATATTTTTAGGATAAAATAAACCAAGTTCTAAGGTGCCATTAATGTATTTAATAATCATTTTAACCGCAACCAAATGAGACTTTTTAGGAGAAGCTTGAAAACGTGCACATGCACAAACACTAAACATGATATCCAGCCTACGAGCGGTGAGATAAAGAAGACTACCTATCATACCTCGATATAGTTTTTGGTCTACCTTTTCACCGCTTTCATCAGCATCCAACTTGATGGTGGTGCTTATTAGAGTCGGGGCATGTTTTGAACTATCCATCCCAAATTTTTTCACTAACTCCGTAGCTTATTTGCTTTGTGATACGAAAATATCATCATTGGACTGTTTAACTTGGAGGCCGAGAAAGAAGATGAGCTCTCCTATCATGCTCATCTAAAATTGATCTTACATTACTTTAGAAAAGTGCTTGCACAAAGATTCATTAGTGGCACCAAAAATAATATCATCTATAAAAATTTGAACTAAAATGAAGTCATGTTTTCGTTTTCTAACAAAAAGAGTATTATCAATTGTTCCTTTTATAAAACCGTTTTCAATGAGAAAACTTGAGAGGCGAGCATACTAAGCTCTAGGAGCTTGTTTTAATCTATATAAAGTTTTTTGAACCCGATATACATGATTTAGAAAAGATGAGTCAATAAAACCGGGAGGTTGCTTAACATAAACCTCTTTTTCAATAAAACCATTTAAGAAAACACTTTTGACATCCATTTAAAATAATTTAAAATTTTTAAAACTTGCAAAGGCCAAAAACATCCTAATAGATTCTAATCTTACAACTGGTGTAAAGTTTTATCATAGTTTATGCTCTCCTCTTGATTATATCATTGGGCACCAAACGAGCTTTATTCCTAGAAACTATACCAAACTCATCAAGTTTATTTCTAAAAACCCATTTAGTTCCAATAATAGAAGTATCATTAGGTCTAGGAACTAATTTCCAGACATTGTTTCTTTGAAAATTATCAATTCTTCATGCATAGCTAAAACCCAAAATTTATCTTTTAAAGCATCATCAATACGTTTGGGTTCTATTTGGGATTAGAAGGCTACATTTTCACATTCGCTCATAGCTTTTGAGTGAGTCAAAACGCCTTTGGATGGAATCCCTATAATTTGATCTTAGGATGATCCGGTGCAAACTTCCAACCATTGGGAAGTTCTTCTTGAGTTTGTTCATTTATATTCTCCCCGTCAATTGGTACATTCGTTGAGGGTTTGTCATTTAATTATAAGAGCTCCATTCCTTCCTCAATCTCATCATCATCATCATTAGGCAAATTATCTTGCAAACCAATATTAGATTTATCAAACGTAACGTTTATAGACTCTTCAACAACGAGTGTTCATTTGTTAAAAATTCTATAAGCCTTACTTCTAGGAGCATATCCCAAAAATATCCCAACATTAATTTTTGAATCGAATTTATCATGGTGGTCTTTAATATTTAAGATAAAGCATTTACAACCAAAGATACGAAAATATTCAATATATGAAGTTTTACCAAAAAATAATTTATAAGGAGTTTTCTTAAAAGAATGTCTAATTAAAACACGATTTAAAACGTGGCAAGCCGTATTGACGGCTTCTGTCCAAAAGTATTTTGGCAAAACATAAGAGTTTATCACAGTGCATGCCATCTCTTATATAGTTCTATTTTTTCGTTCAACAACACTATTTTGTTAGGGTGTTCTAGGAGGGGAAAACACATGAGTTATACCATGATGAGCACAAAAAGCATTAAAGAATTTGTTTTGAAATTCTCCACCATGATCACTTCTAATTTTAACAACTTTTAAATCTTTTTCATTTTCAATTCTTTTCACAAAAAAAGAAAACTCTTCAAAGCATTCATCTTTATTAGCAAGAAAAATTACCTATGTGAAATGAGAGAAATCATCAACAATAATAAAGACATAGTGTTTACCTCCTAGAGAGGCAACATGCATGGGTCCAAAGAGATCGAGATATAATAGTTATAAAGGCTTTAGAAGTGGATATCTCATTTATGGATTTGAAGGAAGTCTTAGTTTGTTTACCTTTAGCACATTCCTCACAAGTAGAATCCTTAACATATGTTAGATTTGGGAGTCCTCTTACTAAGTTCTTCTTGGATAGCTTAGATATTAGCTTCATGTTAGCATATCCAAGTCTCTTGTGCCAAATCCAAGGATCCCCATCTATCACGACAAGATACTTTACATCTTGATCTAAAAGCTCGTTCATCTAAAAAATGTAGACATTAGATCTTCTAAAAGCAACAAAAGTAGTTTTACCATTTCTACTAACAATACATTTATCCGGTTTAAAAATAATGTTAAAGCCTTTGTCACTTAATTGACTAATGCTAAGAAGATTATGGTTTAAACCTTTTACAAAATATACATCTTCAATTACGAGAGAAGGTATCTTACCAATAGAACCGATTCCTACAATTTTACCTTTTTCGCCACCACCAAAGGAGACATTGCCTCCTTTAATCCTTGATAGGGTTGCAAATAATTCTTTTTTTTCCATCATGTGATAAGAGTAACCACTATCACGGTACCACAACTTCTTACATCTTACGTGAGATGTTTCCTACATATAAATAAGTGGTAGAACCTTTAGGTACCCAAGTTTTGGGTCCTTGAGTGTTAGTATTTTTGGTACCCTTGGGTACCCATATTAACTCATAATGATCAATGCTATTTTTAATCCTACAATGAGTAGAAATATAACCATATTTTAAGCAATATGTGCACACAAACTTTTTCTTGTATGTAGGAGCATGAGATTGATGATACCATTTTCAACCAACATGATGATAACAACTAGAATGAGCACGATTAGATTTAATTCTAATGTTTTCAAGTTCTAATCTCTTAACTTTAGATCTTATTTGTTTGTTTTCAAAGTCTAGCTCTTATATCATCTCATCTTTTAGAGCAAGAGATGATTGTAGTGCTCAAACTTAGAGTCACAAGAAACATGTAATTTTTTGAATGAAGAATATTCTTTTGCTAACCTCTTAAATTCAAAATTTAATTCTTCTAAAGTTGCTTCTAATTCACATTGCATATAAAGAGATTCACTTTCGGTTTTGGATTGTACCTCATCTTCATGAGCATGAAACAAATGTTCCGATCATGAAGAGCAATCTTGGCGCCCTCATCATCACTATCCGAATCGTTTGGTTCGGATTCATCCCATCCGGCATACGTAGCCTTCTTCTTTTTGTATTTTAAATACTTCTCCTTGAGCTTGGGACAATCCTTGGCTAAGGGTTCATTGCATTCAAAGGATTTAACTATACAAGAAGAAAATTTGTTGTTAGATCGATTCTTGAAATTTTTATTTATTTTAATTAGTCTTGATATCCTTCTAGAGAGGTGTGTCACTTTTCTAGAGACATCATCTTCACTATCCGAGGAGGATGAATCGTCAATTGCTCCCTTATGAGCTATGGACTTTGATTTTTGGGGTGGCTCCTCGGTTGCCTTTGGGGGTGCTTCTTCCTTCTCCTTAACCTTCTTCTCATAGACTTTGAGCTTGCCAATGAGTCCATCAAGAGTGAGTATAGATAGATCATGTGCTTCTTCGATGTCCGTAGCTTTAGATTCCTAAGACAACGTCAAAGAGCGAAAAATTTTGTAGCACATCTCTTGATTCTCCAAGACCTTGTCAAGACCATTCAATTCATTTATAATATTAGTAAACCAAGAAAACATAGAGTCAATAGATTCACTTAGAATCATTTTGAATAGTTCATAATCATGCATGAGACCACTAATCTTAGACTCCTTCACTTAGGAGTTCCCTCATGGATAATGCATAACTTCTCCCAAATTTCGTGTGTGGTTGCACATGTAGAAACTCTCTTATACTCATTAGGGGTAAGACCACAGATTAGTGCATTCATGGCCTTAATGTTAAGGTTTGCTAGGTTTCTTTCATCTTTGGTCATTTTACCATTATCCTTTTTGACATATTTCTTTTCTATGATTTCTGAAATGTCAAGGTCAATGCATTGCAAATAAATTCTCATCCTAGCCTTCCAATAGGCAAAGTTGCTATTGGTGAAGAGGGGTGACCTAGTGGTGGATTGACCTTCTAGTATATGCATATTCATTGAAGCCTCCATAATGATCTTTTCTCTAGGGTTTTAAGCCTAACAATAGTAGAGACCTTGCTCTATTACCAATTAAAAGGCCCTAGAGGAGGGGGGGGGGTGAATAGGGTTTATGGACCAATAATATACAAATAAAGGATTTTTCAATAAACCACACACAAATATGGAATACAATGACAATAAAAAAAGTAGGGATAGAGATAGTTAGCCAATTGATGACACACGGTATGTTCACGAAGTTCGGTCCGTTGATCTACGTCCCAGCTCCCCACTCTCGAGGAGAAATCTACTACACAATCGGTTTGGAAGCCGAGACTTCTTCTATACAACAATCTCCACCGAGATCTCAAAACCACACAGTCGATCTCCATGAGATCAAGCTCACAACAGAAGCAATTGAAAGAAAAACTCTCTCTTTACAGTAACCCTATGGCAAGAAGAGAGATTGCTGTGAAGCTTGGGATGTGAACTTTGAAACAATGAAGAATAAAATTGAAAGTTGAAGCTCTTTGAAAAAACAAACTTAAACACAAGAGATTTATAATAAAACTATGGTACCGAAGTAGTTAAGGCTGTTGGGTATTTATAGGAAGAGAATACAACAGCCAAAAACCCAAAGAATCAACAGAAAACCTACAGAAATCGAGAAACAAATTCTGTAAAAAACTAACCGTTACTGTGCTTATCAGTCGACTGATAGGAAGTATTAGTCGACTGATGAGCTGAGCGTTGTATTCAAATACCAGCTCATCGGTCGACTGACGATCACTTTTAGTGGACTGACAACGCGTCAGTCGACTGATCAGTCAACCAAAGCAGAACATAAACTTTTTGATGATTCCAGGCACTTTTATCGGTCAACACATCAGTCAACTGATTTTATCAGTCGACTGATTTCATCAGTCGACTGATCAGTCGATTGATAACAGGTTATCAGTCTGAAATGATTTTGAAATTAAGTTTCAAAGCTTTGTTAAAAATAGTAAATAAATTCCAAAAATTGTGAAACTTTGTAAACAATTTATAAACATTTTAAAAAACTTGCTTGAAAAGGAATTTTGCACAAAGGTCCTCATATTTGTGAAAATCACTGTTAGCAAAAGTACCGAAGTACGAGTTTTGAAAGTGTGCAAGTGTGTTATCCCATGAGCTTCAAATATAATCAACTAACTACTTGCCTACATTAAGTACTAGAGAGAAAACAAAATAGCAAATATCCCTCATATATGAGTACATGGCTTGAGTCTTGATATTTTCTCTTGAGTTGATGAAGCTTCTCATGCATATAGTGCTCTTGAAAGCTTTACTTCATCACTTTGCCTCCACCTCCTTAGATATTATCGGTATAGCTCATTTTCCATCCAATCCTCATGAAAGATGCTAATGATATATAATCTACAATATAGCTCAATAAACGATTAGCATCAATAATGGTGTTTATAAATCATCATCAAAACAAAGGACCTAACAGAACTTATTTTGCACTTTGTTTTCATAGGGGATCGTGAAGAAGGCGTGATTCCATATGGACCCTCTTCTCCCAGACTCACGCATATCGAGGAGCCAAGTTTTGTTCTACACATGCATAAGGTAATAATAGATGATGAGCCTGTCGACGTTGGGCCTGCTAGAGAGATCAGGGTTCAACTCGAGGCCCCTACCACAATCACTCTAACGACTTCCAGCAAAGGTACAAGTATTTTCCCATTCAGAGGGCATTTCCGAGAGATGAGTGAATATGAGTGCGTACTTCCTCTAATGGTTTCTGTGGTTCATCTTTTTTTAGAGAAATTAAAGGAAGTGATTACCAGTGCCGGAGCAGAATCCGTCACCATGGTTGAAGGTAGAGTTGGCTCCCACTTGAAATGTATTCCTATATATATACATATATATATATTTATGCTCACAATTTGTTTGGTTCTGTAGATGTTATGATGAAGGAGCTAATTGAAGAAGAATTCGATCATGAAGTTGAGGTCGTGGATTTTGATGAACACACCCTCGATATGAATCTTTCTAAAGATGATCATCTGTTGATCTTTGACTTATTATCGGGGAAAGCTCCTAGTGATTCAGCTTGACGTATAGTCTGCTTGTAGTATAGCACTAAATTAACGTCATCAATTTCAATCGAGAAAGCAAAAGCCGGCTGCTAAAGCTGGTTCATCCAGTTCCTGAGTCTCAACCTCTCATGAGCGTAGAAGTTGCCACCACTGCTGAGGTTAATCCAGTTGCGCCAACTGTGAGACCAGCTAAAGAAGTTGGTACATATATGGTTATTGCATCTGGAGCACCTCCATCTGTTCATGAAGTTAAAATTGTGAAAACAAGTGTTGGACATCAAACTGACATAGCTTCTGCCCAAGTTGGTAAGTTTTGCCCGTGACCTACCTTAAATTTCTGATTAATATTCTAGAATACTCATTGTGTTTCTCTCTTGCTTACAGAATCTTCATCCCTTCAACCTAAGAGTTTCGTAGATTCAGATCCGAAGCCGACGAAGGTCCTAACTACAAAGTTAACTAACGTAGCGGGTACATCGATGATCGTTATCCCTGAACAAACTCTAGTCATTATCGAAGCTGGATTTACATCAGTAAGACAAGAAAGCCAAGCTGAAGGATCTTCTGTTGGACTCGGTATGTTTTCGCTCACCGTTGCTTTTGAATTTCAAGAATCCAATGCATATTCTTTTGAGCACTTACTTTACTTGTTCCTATTGCAGTGCCTCCTCTGTTACTACTCGAACCCCTCAAAGCATTAATGCTGGACGAAGACCCAGACAAAGCCATTATCTACTCTGATCTTCATAGCTTCGTCTACTTCTTAAACATCATGATTGATCAAATTCTTCTCAAGGGGTCATCTTTTGACAACTTCAGGAGATCCCTTGATCGACATGTATTGGGGATTAGAGGAGAAGGATATCCTGAGCTGGCTGATTCCATTGACGCATATTTGGCTCATCTAAAACAAGAAATCAAGCATCTGAGGGATCTTCAGGCTAGCGGTGCTTGTTCTTACATAGCTGCCCAAATTGACTTAGGGCTGAAGGCATGGCGTGATTCATAGAAGTTAGCTGAACTCAAACTTTGGAGATTACAAAGTCGTGTGACCTAGATGAGGCTGAATATCACCAAGAAGGCTAAAGCTAAGGCTAATTTACTTCAAGCTTTAGAGTCACGTCAAGCCGAGATAACCAGCTTAGAGAAAGAACTCGAGGAGGCTAAGGATGCCTGGGGCATTTTGGAAATTGATTTGACTGAGGTGGAGTGTGCTCAAACAGACATATTCAAATAATTAGAACTCTAGGACAAAAAGTTATTGAGACAGAACAAGAGGTTATCAAGGCTCAGAACACCGGTGAAGAATCCCTAAAAGCCAGCCTGACGACAGAGTTCGAACAAGCCTACACAGAAGAACTTTCAAGACTTGAAGAACAAATCCGTAGTTATAAGATGTCTTTAGATTAAGAATTCTTTCTTGCATCGGTGCTTCTTTTGTATCTCCTTAAACTTTTTCTTGTGAATAAGCACACTTTTTTTTGGTCATTTAAGTATTATCATGATTATTCATTCTGTTTGGAATAAATAAACATAATACTTGTAGGATTTTTGGTAAACCCTTAGTTGTTAATGGATTTGATGTGCCTTTACTGATTACCGTTTGAGTCGGGCTAGCATGTAGATTATCCAAATCCATTCTACATGTAACGTTGTACTAAAAGAATGAACTCTTTTAGATTTTATGCTACAATATTAAATATGTAGGCTACATGTGTTAGGTGTAAGCTTATCTCTAATAAGGGATTGAGATAACGTCCCCCATATATAAAAAACATGGATTCAAAGATTATTAACTTAATAATAATCATCAGCTATGATATTGAATACATAGGCGTTATCGTTTTTACGGGAATGTACCACCCGACGGCGTGTGTTAGATACAGACTCATCTCTATTAAGGGATCGAGATAACATACCTTATGTGTAAAAGACATGGATTCAGAGATTATTAACTTAATAATAATCACCAGCTACGATATTGAATACATAAGCTTTGTTTTTTTACAGGAACGTACCACCCGACAACGTGTGTTAGACACAGACGTATCTCTAATAAGGGATCAAGATAACATCCCCCATGCGTAAAAGGCATGGATTCAGAGATTATTAACTTAATAATAACCACCGGCTATGATATTGAATACGTAGGGTTTATCATTTTTATGGGAACGTACCATCCGACAACGTGTGTTAGACGCAGACTTATCTCTAATAAGGGATCGAGATAACGTTCCCCATGTATAAAGGCATAGATTTTGGGTGTTGAAAGATTATGTCTTCTCTTGGGGTAAAGACAAACCTGGTGTCGGGGAGAAAGAATTTTGTATTCTATCTCCTGCTTGTCTTCTCTTAGGGCAAAAATGAACCCGGTGCTGGAGAGCAAGAATTTTATATTCCCATCTCTTGCTGCAAGATAAACCTAAAGTAAATTTTCACTTCGAGAATCCTGAAAGGCGAAGCTAAAAGTGGGATCTCCACTCTGAGAATAAAAAAGATTTAGATAACTCTAACTTTTATAGTATTGGTTATCCAGTCTGAAGATGAATTTTTCGTTTATCGAGATGAAATTCTAACTTCAACCTAAGCTGTAGAAGGGTTTGAGTGAAGAGGAATGAATGAAAGTATTTCGTTTATTGAAAGGAAATTCTAGTTTTGTTGCTAACTGTGGGAAAGTTTTGACAAAGGTAGGATTTGAGACGGCCCTTATTGTTCAAAGGTTTGGTCATTTAGTTTGGGGGGAAGTTTTTCGTTTATCAAAATGGAATTCTAGTTCTAAAAATGGACCACTCATTCATGGAAGGAATCAAGAGGAGATTTTGGGTTTGGCCCTAACTGTTTAATGGTTTGACCAAAAAAGAGGTTTTGGAATGACCCTAACTGTTTAAAGGTTTGATCGCTCGATTTGGGTGAAAACCTTTCATTGATTGAAAGAGAATTTTGGTTTTGGTCCTAACTGTTTAAAGGTTTGACCAAGTGGGAGTTTTAGACGATCTTAACTATTTAAAGGTTTGATCGTTCTATTTAAGTGGACCTTTCATTCATGGAAGGAATCGAGAGGGGATTTTAGCTTTGGCCTTAACTGTAGAAAGGTTTTACCAAGAAACAACAGGAGTAGAGGTACAAATAATAGTGGGAATGTTGACTTGTACAAATTACTCGGTGGGTTTTTTTTGGTGTTAAGTTGTAGGAACTTAACACAAAGGGGGTTTGATGATCGCCTTGAATCAACAGATTAAAATTTGAATGTTGTGTCAGGACTTCAATGGTAGGAGTGTCAAAGGTTTGGACACAGCTGGAGTTTGAATGGACTTAATCACGAAGAATTTTGGTGGATTCACCGTCAATTGATTTGATCAGTAAGAGATTTTATGTTAGAGGGCTGTGAATCATCAAACACTCCACAATTAAACCATGGGAGTTTCGTAAGGAAAGATTGACTGGATGAAGTCATTGAATCACATCTTGACTAAAGGGTACTTGGAAAGTCAAAGCAGAGGTTGGTGGAATCGACCCTGGTGATTGAAACCATCCAATAATTGAATGAAAGATAATAAGCCTTCGTAAAAGAAACCAAGAAGGGTCTTCAACAGTTGTTTCTAAGCGAGTTGAAGCAAATTGAATGCATCTCACCCTTGGAGGAATTTGGAGTCAAAGTGGGAGGGTTTTTACCAACTTAGAAATGATTAAATAGCCACAGTGGGAGATTCTTAATCATTTTATAATAATTAAGAATGAGTTATTGAGATGACTAGTCTTTATCTTAAACAATCAACCCATTCTGGGTTATTATTAAGAATGCTATGCATAGTATTCTTCAGGAACTTCTCGTCATATAGGTTATCCCGAATGTACTAGGGATAGTACTTCTTCAGGAACTTCTTATTTATTAGCATCATGAGTTTGTCACCGTCTTGAGTGATCAAGTGATATGCACTGTTTGAATTGACTGTCTCTATTACAAATGGTCATTCCCATTTGGGTTAAAATTTGTCTTTCGTCCTAGAATTGAGTATCATTGGTCGCTGGATGGCAAGAACCAAGTCTCCTTCCTTAAAGATCTGTTACCAGACTTTCTTATCAAAGGCCCTGGAAATTCTAGCTTGGTAAAACTCAATTTGTTATTAAGCTTTCAAGCATTTTTTATCTAACATCTCAAGTTCTTCAAGATGTTTCTAATGTTATTCTTCCATCGTCATCCCCGTTATGAGGGCGATACGAAGGGAAGGAATTTGTATTTCCAATGGGAGGACGACTTCACACCCGTATACTAGGGAATACGTAGTTACTCTGGTAGGTGTGCAGACGGTGGTGCGATGGGCCTAAAGAGCTTCCCTAAGTTTGTTGTCCCAGTCTCGCTTATTGGTTCTCATAAGCTTTGAAAAAAATCTTTATGATGGTTTTGTTGAAGGCTTCATCCAATCTATTCATAGTGGGATTATATGCTGTCAACGAGACGTCTTGAGTTCTAAATTTTTCATAGAATTTGATGAAGGCGTTGCTGACAAACTGATGGCCATTATCATATACAATTCATCTCGGAACACCGTATCGGTAGATGATATGATGTTTGATAAATTTGACAATATTTTTTGTCTTTACTTCTTTAAGTAGAATTGCTTTAGCCCACTTGAAGAAGTAGTCGGTGATTACTAAAATAAAGTGGTCATCTTTGGCAGACAGAGGAAAAATAGGACCAATAACGTCTATTCACCATGCCTCGAATGGCCATGATATGATCGAAGGGTGTAAATGCTCCGGGGGTTGGTGCATGTAATTTGCATGTTTTTAACATGCGTGACATTGGCGAGCGTATTCAACTGCATCCTTAATCATAGTTGGCCAATACTATCCCATCCTTCTGAGATGATTGTAAAGTTTGGGACCGGGTTGGTATGCACCGCAGGTTCCATCATGCGCTTCTTTAAGGGCCTCTTCCACCTCTTTAGTTGAAAGACATCGGAGTAGCAAATCATCATATGCGTGACGATACAGCGTCTGGATCGCTATGTTATAATAGAATCTCAGTGATCTTCGTCAGACCGAGTCTCTTTCTTTTATGTCTTCCGGTAAATACCGTGCAAGATATAATCAATAACGGGGAAACGCTAATCTTGAGGCTCAAGTTTGATTCTGGTTGAGTGAGCCTCTTTGATGCCTAAAGCACAATCCGGTATAAAAAGTTGATGAGTTCTCACTGTGACCAGTTGTTCTGTTTCAGGAGGTTGTGCTTGTGATATTGTCAATACCGTTAGTGCATCTGCATATGCATTATGGAGACGCAAGATGTACTTGATGAATTCTTCAAACGAGTCTACCATCTCAATGGCCACCTGGTGGTACAGGATCAAGTCCTAGTTCTTGACTTCATACTCTCCTCTAACTTGCTTGACTATCAGTTGAGAATCACCAAAAGCTTCAAGATATTCGACCCCCAGCTCATTGGCGAAACTGAGTCCAATAAGCAACACATTGTATTCAGCCACATTGTTAGAACATGGCTCGATCAGTGAATAGGCTTGAGGCATCACATGTTTTTTGGGGTAACTATGATGACTCCAACTCCTCAGGATATTTTTGAACATCCGGGAGCGCTTGTCACATTAGTTGCTCGGGAAGCACCATCGAAGTACAATTGCTACATCTTCTAATGAGAGGTAGTGTTGACTTCGTGAGTTTCATCTGGCAAATCTTTAAATAATTCGACTGTATCCTTTGTAAGGTTAAACGCTAGGAGATCACAAATTGCTTGTCCTTTGATCGACTTCTGTTGCATGAAGTGCAAGTCATATTAGGATAAGAATAGGGCCCATCTCACTAATCGCCAATTCATAGAAGCCAATTGCGTAATGAATACCCGGACTGGGTTAACATTGGAAATAACATAAATCGTCTATCTAACCAAGTAGTGTCACATTTTCTGAATTGCAAATACTAGGACGAGACACTCCTTCTCAATCATCGGATATCATGATTCTGTACCTACCAAAGTCTGACTCAAGTAATATATTGCTTGCTCGTGACCATTGTCATCATCTTGTAGGAGTAAAGCACTTAACGAGTGGTTCATCATCTTGATATAAATTAAGAATGGTTTTCCTAACTTTGGTGCAATGAGAACAGAGGGATTTGTTAGATATGCTTTGATATCTTCAAATACCTTCTGATAAGCATCATCCTTAATAAATGACACACCCTTCTTTGTGAGCCTGGAGAATGATTGGTATTTTCTAGAGAGGTTCGAGATGAACTACCAGATGTAAGCCAGATGTGCTTACAATTCTCTGAGTTCTTTGAGGTTTCTCGAGAGTTGCAATTTGTGTATCTCCTTCACTTTATCGGGATCAATGTGGATACTCTGGCTTCACTTTATTAGGATCAATGTGGATTTGTTAGATATGCTTTAATATCTTCAAATACATTCTGACAAGCATCATCCTAAATAAATGACACGCCCTTCTTTGTGAGCCTAGAGAATGGTTGGCATTTACGGAGAGGTTCGAGATGAACTACCAGATGTAAGCCAGACGTGCTTACAATTCTCTGAGTTCTTAGAGGTTCCTCGGGGGTTGCAATTCGTGTATCGCCTTCACTTTATCGGGATTAATGTGGAAGGAATCCAAGAAACTTGCCACTGGATATTCCTAGGAAGGACTTGGTAGGGTTCTTCTTCAATTGGTGACTCTACATGAGATCGAACATCGTCATTAAGTCTTTAATGTGGTAGTCTTTGCTACTCCTTTTCATGACCAAGTCATCAACATAGCACTCGATGGTCTTCCGGAGGTATTCCTAGAAAATATTCGTCATTGCTCGTTGGTAGATGGTGCCCGCATTCTTCAAGCCGAAGAGCATGATTGTGTAGAAGAAGTTGCCGAGCAATGTTCTGAATGCATATGCTTTTCATCATCTAGGTACATCTTGATTTGATTATAATATAAAAATCCATCCATGAAGGACATTCTCTCAAATCCACACGTGTTGTTGATGATGACATCCATGATCGGAAGAGGGAAATCATCCTTTGGGCAAGTGGTGTTCAGGTCTCTAAAGTCGATGCAGATCCTGATTTTCTCATTTTTTAAGGACTTGTACAATATTTGCTAGCCAGTCAGGATGTTGTTCCTTCCTAATAAAGCTAGAGTCGATTAACTTTTTGACTTCAGTCTCGATCGCTTTATAATTTATGGATGAAACCATCTTTGTTATTGCTTGACAGGTTTAACATTCGATTTTATGTTAAGGTGGTGCATTACTATGTTTAAGCCAAGTCCTGACATATCTTCATAATTTTAGGCAAAGACATCGATGTACTTCCTGATTAGGGCAATCAACTCCTCTTTCTCTTATGGTGGAAGACTATCGCTAACGAATATGGGCTTCAGATTTGCTTTATTACTCATGTTTACCTGGACCACTTTGTCTTCTGTGAGGGGTTCTCTTTGCTCGAATCTATCACCATATTGGGTGTTTAGGTGATGTATCCAAGGGTCCTCCCAAGTTGATAATTGATCGTCTTCCTGTATTGTGGTGGGATCGACCATGACCATATTCGACATCGGGCCTTTGAACATTTCTCCGAGGCTGACGTCAGAGTCCCAATCTATAGAACTAACGAATATTCGTCTCTACCCGGGTTGGATGACTAGTTGATGACTTGCCAGCAACATTCGTCATCAGATGAAGAAACATAGCCTAGACCCCTTTTATGTTTGTAATAATTGTCGGGCTTCCGTTCTGGTACATAGGCAGGGCGGGGTGAAACCCGGATACCTTGACCAAAATGAAGACCTTCATCGAGCATGATGTTGTATCCTTGCTTCCTCATATAGTCACGCGCGTGTGAACTGTATCTGAAGAAATGCTGACCAGGTCCTTCATCATCGGCATTAATTGCCAAGAAGAGATTAGAGGGTTAGAATGACTCCAATTTACCAAAGATTATTTCTTTTCCACTCCCGCCTTTGTAGGTAGGATGAGGGTTATTCCGAAGGAGCCTTGGACACGCTTCTTTGTCATGCAAGACGACCGAAGCAGCATGTGTATGCTAGAGTTATTATATAGTTCTTGCATTATATCATTAAGATAAAACAAGTACTCTAAATCGTTATTTATTGTATAATCGACAAGTTGCTAGTTAGAAATTTCATCTGACGATTCACCACCATCAAGATTGATTAAAGAGGTTCAATGTCATTGAATACAAGACATTCATCATAATCGAGCCTGGTTTCGGTATCAGCTTCTTCTCAGCTATCCGTCCCCAGGGCCGATGGTTTAGTATCAGATTTAGTACCATATAGAAGAGAGTCAGTAAAATAATGTTTTAACCCCTTGAATAGTTGCTTGTCCGTGACTACCATCTTGACCTTATTATTTGTGTCTACATACTTTAGACACTGATAGAGGCTGGAAGGAACTATAATGTTGCTATGGATCCAAGGTCGACCCAATAGCAAGTTGTAAGAAGTCTCTACATCAATCACATAACATGTGACTTCAGAATTTAAATCTCCAAGCTGGCACTTCACTCGGATTTTACCCAATGTCCTAAATCCACTAGTATTGAATCCATAGATAATAGTATCCGTGGAAGCCAACTTGCTGGTAGGAATCCTGAGATGATACATCAATCGAAGTGGCATGATGCTAACTGCAAAACTCGGATCTACTTGGATTCGGTTGACAGCAGTTGAGCTAATGTACCTGGTAAAATACAAAGGCCTATCATGCTTCGAGTTTCTCACTTGCATATCCTCGTTTGTAAAGGTGATGCATGGGAATTGTTTGGCTGCCGGATTGCAGTGTAGAACTGGTGGTTCAGGCTCTTCAGGGACTTGCTTAATCTAAATGATGAAAATGTTAAATGATGAAAACATTAGAGTTAACCAACACTTCTTGCAAAGCTTCTCTGGTATCTTTGGAAAGATGCAACAACTCATATAGAGTGATCCTAGCGAGAGTGTTGGCTAGCTGGATCATGACATCGAAGTGGTATGGAGTATTCGGGCTTTCCGATTTATCTCTTCCAATCGGTTGATTGAAATGAGACTGCTTCGGAATCTAAGCCTCTTTGTATTGAGGCTCTTTCTATTTTGTTGCCACTCCCTTCTGCTTAACATCTTGTTGTTGTTAGGGCTTGTCAGTCGATTTGGGAGGAGTTGAAACTTCCCCCAGCTCAACCAATGTTTTAGCATTCTGGTTAGAAGCTTCAGGATACTTGTACTAATATTCGTTCCCTCTCCTAGCAGCAAAGGCTTTGTGCTCATCTTTAGAAAGTGGGAAGGTAGGGATGCCTTCGTTATCTTTCTCCGGGATTACTGTGGCAGGACAACAAGACTTGTCCTTGCTTTTGGGCTTCTTCTTGGAAGAGGACCCCGCTCACTATTCATCTCCAAGCAGATCTGGATGGACCCAAAGAACTTCATCGTTAGGTGTGGTGTGTGGTATGAGTCCCTTCTGGCATTGTCCATGAGGGTCATCGTTCACTACCTTCATCTCTACCTTCGATACGGGCTCCGGTTAGAACCACGATAGAAGGACGGAGCTGAAACAGATGGACACTATATTCACACCCACTTTCTTTTTCTTGGGCTTCGCAGTTATGATGCCAGCATTGACCAAGGCTTGAATTCCGTCTTTAAAAACGTAACAAACCTTTGTAGGATTATGGACTCTTCTATGATAAGAGCAATACTTCGGATCCGAGGTTTTCTTAGCTTCCTCTTCATTCGTGATTGGTGACAACTTGATCTTGTTATTATCCAAGAGATACTTAAAGATAGCCGGCACTTCATCCTCTTTGAAGGAATATTCTTTTGAACATCTAGGTTCTGAAGTCTTTGGCTGCCTTGAAGATTTCTATACTTGATGCTGCAATTAAAATGATGACTGCTGCGTTGACTGTTGTTGCGGCTGTCATTTTAATGTTTTGTGAGCATCAACAGTAGCTCTGGGAGCCTTTCCTCTACCTCGAGGATTAAAATTCTTCTTTTGAGGATTGGCTACCGGCTGACCCCTCTCAAGCTTCTTTCTCTTGAGAAAGTATTCGGCCTGTTCACCATGCATCTTCAATTCTTTCTAAGTCTTAGAAGGCACGACCCCCATGCCTTCTAGAACATCCAAAGAGAGATTATTATAATACGTTTGGAGAATGAACTCCTCTATGACCGGGTTTCAATAGTTCATTACTTTATTCTGGAAATATTTGACGAAGTTGTCAACTGACTCTCCATCTTTTTGTTTCTCATTCATCAAGGTTCCAATTGATACTTCAGTGTCATTGTCGAAGAAATTGATGAGCAATAATCTTTCTATATCGTCCAAACTATTAATGCTTCCAGGCTTGAGACGTCGGTACCAATCAAAAGTGGTCCCGCGAAGGGTGCCAACGAATGACCGGACCATCAAAGCTTTATTTTTAGAGATTATACTCAAATAAGACTTGAAATAAATCAAGTGTTGAGTAGGTGAACCTCTCCTGTCAAATGGAGTAAAGTTAATTAGACTGAATTTTAGCGGGTATGGAATTGACTCCTACTCCCTCGGATATGGGTATGGAATACTCGTCTTCTTCACCTCTTGAGTCGATATCAAATTGTTGACTTTGTTCTCGAGCTCTTTCATTTTCTTGTTCTCACCCATACTTTTCTTCGGGGGATGTTGAGGAGGTTCAACTGGACCACCCCCAACATTATTATTGTTAGGAGGGGTGTCGACAAAAATATACTCATCCACTTCTAAGTCGCTATCAACCACATTTGTTTGAACAAGAACGGTATTGCGTCGGCTAGACTCAGCCCATTGACTAGGCTCAGGTTGTTGATGAGGTTGTTGAGTTTGTAATTCTCTCATCTGTTGCATAGTCAACTCCATCTCCGTTCTCATCTCAGCTCTGATTTCTTCTTGCTACTTAGCCAGAGCTTCTTTCAGCATTTGAACTAATTGGTCAGGTGTGATGGTGAATACCTCCCTAGCCTGTCCTACACTGGATATTGTGTCGTCGGAGGTGACTACGGAATAAGTATCCGAGAGCTCCTCATCTGAAGACAACCCTTCGTGCATTCTTCTGTAATCTTTGCGTCTAGTGGCCCTTAGCTGTAGCCGTGGCATTCTTTGAGAGAGCCTCTGATCAACTCTTCCTCTTGGAGAAAAGTTGGGGTCAAAGTTTGTCGAATGTCGTTTTTCATCTGCCATATTGATGGTGGCTTCTGGGAGTTCATCATCTTGAATGACTGATCTTTTCTTTTAGAAACGCCTCGGTTTGAGCTTTGACGCTTTGATAGAAAGTCTCTGAAATACAGAAACCATTGGTGGAGTGGCTCTGGAGCAGCTACATTCAAACAATACTGCTCTGATGAGCCTTTTACATGAGCAATGAGGGCTTGTTTTTCAAATAGTCCTCTTCTGGGATTTATTCTTACCTTCAGCCTGATAGTACAGCTCATCGGCATGATGGTCGGAGCACCCTATATTCTGTTAGTGTGGTTGGGCCTTGTTGACATACTCAGGATGACTTGCTGTCGCCTTTGAGAGATCCAAGGTTACATCAAGAGTCGTATATTTAGAACCGCCCCCTTGCGGGTGCGGAGTCTTAACAGGCTATTGAGTTTCAATACGAACCCCCAAGCGGGTGGGAATTAGAGTCTTCCTAACCTAGGATTGCTTTAACTTGGTGGGAGGATACGTACGACTCTCAGCATACAGAGTCACTTGGGATTTGTTCACCGGACCCAAGTATTCTTTGACCGGAGCTTTACCTCGACCCTTGTGCAAATGACCAAGACGATCCATGATTGTGATTTTAAAATTTGATAGGTCAGGACTGACATAAGGCTTCACTAATGGAGTAGCAGATGTAGTTGTAGTAGACGGACAAGGAATGTGAATCAACAAAGTCGAAGGAGTGGCCATGGAAATTTGATTTTGGCAGAGACAGTGGCTAGTGTCTCGGACAAGGCTGCTTTGGTCGAGACAGTGGCGTGTGTCTCGGCTGAAGGGGACACTCCTTGTTGTCACTGAATTTAATTTTCATACAAGTTCAGACTTTGGAATCCAAACTTTACAGGCTGTTAGTGATTCTTTGGTCCCTGTTTCTTTTTTTCCTTCTTGTGTTTGTTGCACAAGGGCTCGGGCACGAGCGGCGTTTGTACAATGCTTTTGGATGCGTTCCTTAAGGGTCGAACAAGCTCTTTTGATGAGAACTCATTCATCCGTTGATAGTTTGGCAGAGATGTGAGTGGTTTTCCTTTGTGGCAACTGGAACACTCGGTGCTTCTTTGACTCCAGATCCGCATAGTAGTGAACCATGTCGACTTGCTCTAAAGTTTAAGCAAGCTGACGAGCACGACGCTGGTATTGCCTCTGACGAGCCCTCTTCGTCAGAGTTGGCAAACTTTCATTCAACAAATCCTTATCTAGAGAAGAGTCATTGTGAGCAGAGGAATTAACATTGTTGATTATCGGAGCAGCGTTGCGGTGGAAAGCCTCAACAATAATCGGGCAAGAATCATCACATGTAGCCTTCGTCGGAATTAAAGACTAGAAAACCTTATTTGAAGATGAAATATTTCTGCGTTTGTGAGGCGAGGAAGATCTTGAGGATGAGGATTATAGATACTCCTCAAAATTTACTTGGTCGAATTAATACTCAACCATGGATTTAATCAAGATCTTGATCAGTTACGACATGACGGTCTCGCTTGCGAGACCAGTGGCTTCCACTATAGTTGCCAGCGTGTTTGTGTCGGGAACAAAATTTTTTACAGAATCCATTATCCGCTTATCATTATGATGGAAATAAAAAGTGAGCTTTGTGCTTTGTAAAACCTCTCTTTACAATAAAATAAGATTAAGAGTGCTTCCTAAAAACACACACAAGAACATTTATAGTTTGCTATTTATGTGAGATCTTTATCTGTACCGGGGGTACGTTAGCCCGTGGATAACCGAATCACAGATCTAGATTAATCCGAAGAAGGCTTAGGGTCGATGTTTTATTTTAGAAACAAGGACAGAAGTGGATATCTCAACCAAGTGAGATAAAATACTCTTCTCAAGATCGAGTCAAAGCTTAGATCTCAAGGAAACACCGAAAGCTCTTGCGGATGCTTGAAAACAATGAATACTCTCTCTCTTGCTCAAAATTCACCAAAAAGCTCAAGTTTCTACCTAGAATATGATTGGTTCTCGTGCATATGGGTTATAGAGAAGCATTTATAGTCCCTAGAAGCAGTTACTGAATGTAGAAAGTAAAAACAAAGCCTAACTGATATCCCCCATTTCTGAGACACGTTCTGTGTCTCGGAAGAAGGAGTTCCGCCAGTTCATTTTGTAACTGACTTCCCATGTTTAAATGTTATTATTTATGTAGTTATGAGTATGATTTTCATTTGTAATGGTCCTCCCACATTCACACACGATCCCTAGTAGTTATAAAGCCACGTGGACCGCATAAAACCTAAGAAAACCATCAACGGAAGTGTGAAACTCCCCTATAGTTTTCGAGATAGTTTTCGTGTCTCAGAAACTATAGGTAGTTTTCATGTCTCAGAAACTATAGGTTGTTTCATAGTTTTGAGACACATTCCCTATCTCAGAAACTATGAGAAATTTTGTAGTTTCCTAGACACTTTCTTGACCTTGGAAATTACACGCTTCCCCGTTGTTTTGCATTTTTATGCATTCCTTGTATCGGGTGATCCTCTTTGACTCAGATGATGATGTTTATCGTCTTCTTTTCATCTCGAGCTATGTGTAGTAATCTATACGTAATTTTTGATACGTACACTACCATGATAATCATCTATCTTCAAGCTCCTATGAGGATCGTTAGGTTCCCGTAACAGAGAAGATACACCCGTATCATGGCTCCCTTCTTTAGGAAGAGCTTCAACTGAGGAAAATCTTGAGTTCCTTCTTCTTTGTTGAACCACTTGGCCTTGCTAGGAACCTGACCATGACGTCCAATCAAAAACAACTCCTTCATCCCCCATCTTTTTGTAGCCACCTTTCGCTCCAATATGCAATCCTCTTTCAGTGGCTCCTCTCTATCAAACCACAAGTCTTCAACATGAGGTAAAATCACTTTGTTATCACCGTCATCATCTAGCAATAGAGGTTTGAACAACTTTAAGTACTCAGTATTGACCACTGAATACATACCTAAGTAGGATGTCAAATCTAGTTTGAAGGCGTTGTCACCGATCTGATCGAGAATCCAAAACAGACCATATCGTAAAGGCTTCAACTTCTTTCCTTCTCCCTTTAGCCACTCCTTACATAACTTCAGACATACCATATCACCTTTGCCAAAGTTACAAGAAACTTGATGCTGGTCATGCTTTGCCTTGTACTTTGCTTATGACTTCTTCAATTGTACTTCAAGTATGGCGTGAATCTACATAATCTTCTCTAGAAATCGCTGAGCCTTCCGTCTTTCACTCTCTTCTTTGTTATCGGACATAGCATCAATAAAGAATACTAAATCGAACAGACTTGGAGGTAAGAACCCATAATAAGTCTTAAACGGTTACTTTCCTAAAGATCCGTGAATAGCCCTGTTGAAAGCCAACTGAAGATATTGTAAGCTCTCATCCTAAGTCTTGGGATGGCTGGAATTATACCCCTACAGCATGTGAATCACCGTATGGTTGACTACTTCAGTCTATCCATCTATCTATGGATGGAACGCTGTGGTTTTCTTCAATCTAGTGTTCATAAAACTCCACAAAGAATCCCAAAAGTGTCCAACGAACCTGCTAGCTCGATCCGAAATAATCGAATGCAACAAATCAAAGTGCTTCCACATATGTTCAAAGAACAACTGCGGGTCACCCTCTCCTGTCACTATCTTCTTGCAAGGAATCAAGATCACTGTCTTGCTCAACCTGTCCACTACAATGAACAAGTAATCATGCCCATGCTTGGTTGTTGGCAACCCTCCTAAGAAATCCATAGAGATACTCAATGATCTAGAAGGCATTGGCAATGGTAGATACAATTCCTACTTTCTGTTAGAAGGCTTTGATATACAAGTTAGCCAACACCGTCCAACATACTTGGTAACATCCTCTAACATCTTTGGCCAAAAGACATGGCATCAAGATTGAGTAGTGTCTTTTGAATCCCAAAATAACCTTGCACACACGATGTATGTGCGTCTCTAATCCACTACAACCATTCGCCATCCTCTAGAATACAAAGTAATGTCCCACGATACAATAAACCATCTGCTCTGAGCTCATACTCCCCTTTTCGACCTGCTTTCAGCTACTTGAACACGCTACCAAAGTCTCTGCCAGATGTGTACATCTATGCATACTCTAAGAGAACGTGTGTTAGACACATACTTATCTCTAATAAGGGATCAAGATAATGTCCCCCATGCATAAAGGTATGGATTTTGGGTATTGAAAGATTGTGTCTTCTCTTTGGGCGAAGATGAACCTGGTGTCAGGGAGAAAGAATTTTATATTCTATCTCCTGCTTGTCTTCTCTTGGGGCGAAGACAAACCCGATGCTAGAAAGGAAGAATTTTATATTCCCGTCTCCTGTTGCAAGAGAAACTTAAAGTAGGATCTCTACTTCGAGAATCCTGAAAGGAGAAACTAAGAGTGGGATCTCCACTTCGAGAATTAAAAAGATCCAGATAACCTTAACTTTTATAGTATTGGTTACGTAGTCTGAAGATGAATTTCTTGTTTATTGAGATAAAATTCTAACTTTAGCCCAAGCTGTAGAAGGATTTGACTAAAGATGAATGAATATAAGTCTTTCATTTATCAAAAAGAAACTCTAGTTTTGGTGCTAACTGTTGGAAAGTTTTGAAGAAGGTAGGATTTAGGACGACCCTTACTATTTAAAGGTTTGGTTAAAAAGGAATCGAGAGGAGATTTTGGTTTATTAAAAATGAATTCTGGTTCTGAAAATGGACCTCTCATTCATGGAAGGAATCGAGAGGAGATTTTGGTTTTAGTCCTAACTATTCAATGGTTTGACCAAAAAAAGGGGTTTTGGAACGACCCTAACTGTTTAAAGATTTGATCGATCGATTTGGATGGAAACCTTTCATTGATCGAAAGGGAATTTCGGTTTTGGTCCTGACTATTTAAAGGTTTGACCAACTGGGAGTTTGAGATGATCTTAACTGTTTAAATGTTTGATCATTCAATTTGAGTGGACCTCTCATTCATAGAAGGAATCGAGAGAGGATTTTGACTTTGGTCCTAACTGTAGGAAGGTTTGACCAAGAAACAGCGAGAGTGGATGTACAAATAACAATGAGAATGTTGACTTGTACAAATCACTCGGTGGGTTTTTGTGTGTTAAGTTGCAGAGACTTAACACGAAGGAGGTTTGATGATCGCCTTGAATCAATAGATTAAAATTTGAATATTGTGTCAGGACTTCAATAGTAGGAGTGTCAAATGTTTGGACACAACTGGATTTTGAATGAACTTAATCACAAAGAATTTTAGTGGGCCCATCGTTAATTGATTTGATCAGTAAGAGATTTTATGTTGGAGGATTATGAATTATCAAACACTCCACAATTAAACTATGAGAGTTTTGTGAGGAAAGATTGACCGGATGAAGTCATTGAATCACATCTTGACTAAAGGGTACTTGGAAAGTCACAGTAGGGGTTGGTGGAATCGACCCTGGTGATTGAAACCATCCAAGAATTGAATGAAAGATAATAAGCCTTCGCAAAAGAAACCAAGAAGGGTCGTCAATAGTTGTTGCTAAGGGAGTTGAAGCAAATTGAATGCATCTCACCCTTGGAGGAATTTGGAGTCCAAGTGGGAGGGTTTTAACCAACTTAGAAATGATTAAATAGCCACAATTGGAGGTCCTTAATCATTTATATAATAATTAAGAATTAACTATTGAAAAGACTAGTCTTTATCTTGAACAATCAACCCATTCGAGTTATCCTTAAGAATGTCATGCATAGTATTCTCCGGGAACTTTCCTTCAAATAGGTTATCCCGAATGTACTAAGGATAGTACTTCTTTAGGAACTTTCCATTTATTAGAATCATGAGTTTCTCACCGTCTTGGGTGATCAGGCGATATACACCGTTTGAATAGACTATCTCTATTACAAACGGTCTTTCTCATTTGGGTTAAAATTTACCTTTCTTCTTGGTATTGAGTATCATTGGTGGTCGAACGACAAGAACTAAGGGCTGAATATGCGTCGCCATCAACCAAGCTCTCACCTACGGCCGAGATAACATATTGGACAACTTGTTCCCTTCTTGTACCTAATGATGATTTTGAACACCATCAAATAGGACATCCACTTCATGTGTTGTGCCTATTGTATCCTCGTCTGGGCACGTAGAAATTCTAATGGCTTGATCACCTGGTAGAGCGCATAAAACTCCTTATCATAAGTTAGATAGTTTTGAATAGCACCCGTAAGCATCTCAAAATGGTACTCTACTGGCTTCCCATTCTATGTCAACATGGCGCCCATAGTATAGCTAGAAGCGTCGGTCTCTACCTCGAAGGTCCTCTGTAAATTAGGTAACACCAACACTGGTGCCTTCGAGATCTTCTTCTTTAGTAACTAAAAAGCCTCCTCATGAGTCTGACCCCACTCGAACTAAGCTTTCACCTTAGTAAGGTCATGTAAGGGTGCCGCATAAATAGAAAAGTGTCGAATAAACTTGCACAAATACTGACAAGCCTCCATGAAGATTCTCATCTCCGTTTGGCATCAGCCATTTCGTGATAACTACAACCTTGCTTGGATCTATCCTCTGCTGGCCCTTCCCCCACTATGAAGCTGAGATACACTAACTCGTTCCTCCTAAACTCGCACTTCTTTCTATTAAGCTTCTGGTGACTGTCCCGCAACACTTCAAACACCTTTTCGACATGAACAAGATGCTCCTCCTAAGTTCTGTTGTACACCAAGATGTGATCGAGGTAAACTATCATAAAATCCTCTATGAAAGGTTGCAATAAGTCATTCATCACCCTCATAAAGGTTGTCGGAGCATTGCACAACCCGAACGGCATCACCAACCACTCGAACAAGCCTTGCTTGGTTTTGAACGCAGTCTTCCAAGTGTCGTCCTCCCGAATCCTCACTTGATGGTAACCAAACTTAAGATCCAACTTTGTGAAGAACCTCGCTCCTCTAACTGGTCCATAAGATCATCGATTCTCGGTAGTGGGTAACAATTATTGATTATTATCTTGTTGAGCATCCTGTAATCCACACACATGCACTAACCTCCATCCTTCTTAGGCACCAATAACACCAGCAATCCACAAGGTCAACAACTCGGCACTATCACTCCCTTCTCTAGAAGTTCCTAAACTTGCCTCTTTATCTCCTCAAACTCTTGTACAGATGTGTGGTAATGACCTACATCCGGCAAGTCTTGTCAGCATAATCTCATGCTCTACACTCCGTCTCAGATGTAGTCCAGGGATCTCCAAAAACAAGTTTGCATACTTGGTCTTTAACCTGTCAAGTTCCCCCTCCTGAAGATTGCTCAATGTAGTCAAACATACTCTACACAATTGTTCCTCATAAGGCCTAATGAACAATAAAACAAACTTCTTGCTTGAATTCACTAGTCTCTTTGCCTGAGTCACCATCACCAAGCTTGTCTCCTACGGAAGAGACACATAACAAAATATGAACTGCTCGCCATCCTTGGTGAACGTATATTTCTGGGCCCATTTATCATAGATTACATACCCATCCCATTAATAAGGGTTGCTTAGTATAACTTAATAAACATCCAATGGAACTACGTCGCAAGTGACCTCGTCAATATACGACTCATGGAATGCAAGTCTGAAAGTGCATTGATGAACAACACTCAGCCTGCCTCTTTATGGATCAACCCTAATGGATAGGGCTTTAGATGCTTGATCATTTTTAGACCCAGCTTTTGAACCAATGCCTCGGATATCAGATTCTTATGACTGCCCAAATCAACTATGGCATCCACCAAACTGGTCTTTATGCTATCACGTATGCCTTCTTCACCTCCTTCTTCTTCAACCCATTCGGCTTGAGGTGAGGGTACTTCTCCCAACACTGTTCAATGACATGCCCTGACTTATTGTAATGACTACAATTTAGTCTTGATTTCCCTGGCTTGCCCTTCTTCTCCTCCTCCTTAGGTTGAAAACCACTAAACTTACCTCCAGCTTGCTTGGCATCTACCTTCGTCTTGTTGCTCTTCTTCTGCTTGCCTTCAATGGTAATAGCCTTCACGCTAGCCTCCGCAATCGACTCAACCATGAATAGATTCATCTCTTTCTGGATGTATTCATTCAAACCCGCTATATACATCATAAAAATAGAGTACTCCTTCGTCGTAATATTTAGGATTATAGCATGCTGCTGAAACTCTATAGTATATTCTTGAACGGTTTGATTGAATCTTTAGCGCAAGTCATATCACTTGTACCAACGCTCTTCAAGGAATCCCACAGGGTAAAACTATTTCCTAAGTAGATCCTTGAACCTTCTCCACGTCACATATTTCTTCTCCTGCTTGTAGTAGGATTTCCACCATGTTAGCGGGTGTCCAGAAAGCTTCAGTGTCACAAAGACGATCTTCTCCTTTGATGAATAGCCATAAAGAGTAAAATAGGTCTCCAGAAACTCAATCCAATCATCTAGTCTCTCAACCTTGACACTCCCATCATAAACAAGAATCTACACTTTGAAGTCAATTTTTAAATTTTGGTAAGAAACGTTGCCCCCTTGATGTGGAATAGTCTTGATGACTTCGTCATCCTCTTCAGAATCTGTCTCCTCACTATCTCCATCAGATTCAATAGGTTGCATCTTTGGCCCCACCGTAGGTTCAACCTTCTTGTCGGCTCCTTGGATGAGATCGACGAGCTTCGTGAGAGTCGAACTGATTGTCTCGATCTTCTTCTCCATCGCATCAAGCCATGATGAATTGTCTCTATTCGCTATCTTCTTCTTTCTTGATTTTTTGGACTTCTTCTAAAGAAACAAGAATCTTACCTACCTTCTTGTATTGCGATTGAGTAAGGACCATACACATGACACGCCCTTCACAAGATCTGGTTGCTCTGATACCAACTTGATACGAGTCATCGTGCGAGCACCTTTGATTCCAAAATTATCAGAGATGTCTTTGTGAAGAAAATAATAAAAACACAAGAATAATTCAATATGGCGAAGGAAAATACCTTCTCTGGATTATGAAGAACAATAGATTACAAATCTCTTCCTCATAATCTCTCTAGAATAAAGAACAATTCTCTCTATTCTACAAACCCTCAGATTTCCAACCCCTAGAAATCCGCTCTTAATAGGGTTTAGTTATATACAAACCCTAAAACCGAAATAGGTTAGGAATCCAAATTCAGCCCTGACCCACTATCAATCGACCGATGCACTCCCATCGGTCAACCGATAGGTCTCCATTAGTCGACCGATAGGTAAGATCGGTTAACTGTCCAGAGCGATTGTTTTCGACCCTATAGTGTGCATATTTATCGGTCGATTGATACTGTTCATCACTCGACCGACCAGAGATAGTTTTCCAGACTTGTTATTTCCTAATTTTTGCAGTTTGCATTCATCATTTCTATTCTCAAGCTACCATGAGAATCATCTATCCTCAAGCTCCCATGAGGATAACTAAGTTTCCGAAGTAGAGAAGTTACACCCGTATCAATACTAATGAAAATTATGGGTGATACATTGAGCGAAAAAAGTGTTTTAAATGTTAAAAATTCTCAGAAGTCCGCTATGGAGTGAAGTGATTTATTTAAGTTGACCATATGGTATTGAATATACCTACCATCGTTAAAGTGGCCTTTTTGGCAAAGTAAAGTGATCTTCGCGCAACCTATGGTAGTGTTAGGTACATTTTATCCCCGGGTTGACTTATAGTAATTTGATGCACATTCAAATGCTATTGGGCTATAATTTTCTTAGCCTTTGTCTAACAACTGAGGAAGTTTTAAACGTGTGGATTTAGATAGATAATTATAATTTTAAAAGTATTTATTATTCATTCGTATTGTTTCATAATTTCTGAATATTCTTTTATAAAATATCACAACTATTCTTGGAAATTCTTCTTATTCGAAATATTATGTATTTTTTAATCGTCTTTTTTGATGATAGCTTATTTAAATTTTACTATTAAAAAAATATTAAACTTGTCTGATCCGCTAATGATAAGTTTTCTGCTCACTAAGTGTAAACTCACCCTATTATTTTTCAGTCTTTTTCAGATGAAAATTAGATAGCTTTATCTGTATCTCTGAGCTTTGAAACATGAGAAGGATTTTTTTGGTTGATTGATACTGAAAGTTAAAGTTATACGAGTCTTGCTACTATGCATATGTAATAAGAGTCTTTTGACTCATTAGAGTGAACTTGTTATAATGTAGTTTTGCTCTGAGACTTCTCTATTTGTCAATAAAATTTCACGTGTTGTCACTGTCATGTATTTCAAAATAAGCTGTGTATTTTGGGGGCGTGACAATAACTACTTCAAACATGATGTAAGATCTCATTAGCAAGACAAGAAAAGGCAATCCAAACTGTTAAGGCAATATTCAAAATAAATATTGCCAGTTTGCTCAACTTTGTTTGGAGTGTTTGGCAAAAGGTAAGAGGAAAAAAGAATAAATTATTTAGCTTTAGTACATTTCATTTAGTTTCTCTTTCTCTTGAAACTTTATTACTCATCACTTGTTAACCTTTTGGAGAATTTTTTTTGGCTCGCGCCTTAGCGCGCAGCTCAACTCGCAAAGGAGAGGGGGGTGGGCCCCACTGTGCACAGTGGGGACCAC
>BQKN01000064.1:584130-607716 GCA_022839385.1 Asparagus kiusianus
GTGGTCCCCACTGTGCACAGTGGGGCCCACCCCCCTCTCCTTTGCGAGTTGAGCTGCGCGCTAAGGCGCGAGCCAAATAGCAAAATTCTAAACTTTTTGTTGAGAAGTACGCAACGGTTCTATTGGAATAATGATGTACCAAGAGTTGTCAAATCAATATATTACAGCATTAGAATTTTTTACATTAACTGAATAGTTAATGTGCACAATGGATTGAAATTGAAACCAGTGAATACTTTCTCTTCTTTGTTTCCCGAAATAAATTTAACAAACATACATATGGTTAAAGGAAAAAAAATTACGTGCTATAATTTTAAATTATTTTTTAAAGAACCAGCTTGATCTCTTTTACCAGCTATTGTAATTATCCAATTTTCTTGGATGATTGTAAAAATATAGCACTTAATTATCATATTTTCGTATATTTGATCCCATTTTTTACTCGAAAGCAATTATAACCATGCAATAAGTAATAGACAATAGTGATGGAAGTAACAGTTTCTTGTTACATTTTAATTGCTAAGAAAATCGAAATCCATTTTTATTAAATCAACTATATTTCTATTAGTTAAATCTGGAATAACTAGAACATAAATATCTCCTACACTTCCCTTCTTAAACGTTAGCAATATTTTGAAATTGTAATTATAATACTATTATTAGGATAGCATGTGCGAGTAAAGTTTTGCTGGAAGAATTCAAAAAAAAAAGTGATAAACCTAAATAGAGTGAGGATGGACTAAGCTTGTAATTATAATACTTTTATTATTATAATTGTAATTTCTATTACCTCAAAATTTTGAATTGATTTGGCTCTCGTTTTCTGTTTAAGGCACTTCGATCTTCACAGGATGCCCCAAATTTTCCACCTCAAGTGACCTCGTAAGCTATGTTCTCGTCCGTAATTACTGTTGTAGACAAAACTTCAGATGGACTATGATCTAGTTCACAATAAATGACCGTCAGCTTAGATCAAGTCATTAGAAGCTCCATGATTCTCGTGGTTGGATTGAATTATACTTATAAATAAAAGGAATGATAAACTTTAAATAAAAAAATTTGGATTAATTCATACCAGCTTAATTTTTTGTGGTTAATTTGATTCTCTATCCATTTAACTCCCAGAAAGAGGAGTGAGCGATCAGTCAGTCTGATCGATTTTGACAATTTTTTGTCAAACCGAACTAAACTGGGCTAGATTCAAAACCGAGCTAACAATGTCAAGTTGGTTCAGTGCGATTTGGTTTGGTCTATTCGATTTTTCCTTAGACATGTACAGTTAGACAATTTTTAGCTAGAAGATATGACTATTACTCATTCAAACCTTTTACTAAGCTCATATCCCAAACCAAAGAGAAAACTCGTCAATCAACAATTATACAAACTAAAATCAAATATTTATCAATAAGATATATAAAGATATTGATATAAATATTGTACGCGGCGGAAAAAACACAAACGCCGAGAGAAAAAGCCAAAACAATCTAAAATAACGGCACCAACTCAAACACAAAAGTTTAACGTAGTTCGGCAAATTGCCTACGTCCACGGGGTAAAAAGGGATGAGTTTTCACTATAGAGAAAGAGAGTACAAAGTAGAGATTACAAGATCACTCAACTAATCTCCCAAACAAATCTCTCAAACTAAACCCTCAAACAAATTGCTTAGAAAGATCTCTCTTTTCTATGCTCAAAATCACCTTCAAGCTACCTAATCAATCGATAGAAAACCCTAAAAACGTGGCTCTATTTATAACAAAACACAATATCAAACAGATTATGATTCTAAAAACGAGTCTGTCACACCCTGGTGTGGCACACACGACACCCTGGTGTGGCACACACCACACCCATGGCAAACAAGACAGATTTTGCCATACTAGGGTGTGGTAGATATCACACCCATGACAAATAAGACAGATTCTGTCACACCCTGCCACCTGGGTGTGGCAGACACCACATCAGGATGTGGTGGAGTCTGTCGTGCTTATTTTTCACGTTTTTCTCAATTATTTTCCTCAATTCCTTCGCCATTTTCACAATTCTCCATCTCAGCGAAATTTTTTCAAAACTTAGCTGATACCAACCAAATTAAACGTCTTACTTGTTGCATTTAGTACAAAGTGGAACAAAACCACGACAACGGACTCAATTTATAACAAGTCGAGACCCAAACGAGAATGCGAACACTCTCCAAATGTCGGTATATCAACTCACCAAATATGCTGCATCAAATTAACTGCCTACGTACCCCCTCTCCCAAAGGATCAAGCCGCCCGTAGTTCATCAAACGGCCTCCAAAGGCCCTCAATCAAATAAAAAAGTTTGTAACTCTTCACCAATATCACCAACAGATCTGTAACTGATGACGCTCCCAATAGCCCCAAAGTGAAACTACCAGACCAAACCGTGTCACCTTCGCTGGAATCTCAAATGATGCAGAATGATCTGGAGTATATGGAGTAATATTTACCCAATATGGAGTAGCATCACTCTCCACCCGTTGCGATACATCTAAGGTCTGTCCAAAACTCTCCACCTGCTGAGAGTCAATTAGCTTCCTCATCGAAGCCTCAAGCAAAGTGACACTACCAGACCAAACATCCCATGGAGTTTTACCTCTAATCGCAGCAGTCGACAACCTATCACTAAGATGATCCAAATATGTCAAAGCCTCAACACTAGAATCAATGCTCGACATCAAATGTCAGTCCTCCTCCAGCAAGGAACAGCTCACCAAATCTTCCATCTTATCATGTTGTCCCAAGATTTTATTACCACCAAAGTGTCTCAAAATACCATGAGCTCGGCTCGAATGCAAAAACAGGCCCCTCTTGTACCTCCCACCAAAATCAGAATGAAGTACATTAAGCTTTCTGCCAATCTCACACTTCTTCAATCTGTTGGAGACTAATAGGACCTTATCCAAAGGGGATTTGGTTGCAACCCAAACACGCCTAGAACAACCACCAATAAAGAAAACCAAACATCTATTATCTCCTAATGATGCCTCATTGGAAGGCCCCCAAACATCCGTGTGAACTCTACCTAAAAGACCATTAGTGCGCTGAATAGAGGTACCAAACTTCACTTCGGTCTTCTAGCTCACATCAAAGTGCTCACTAGACTTCAAATTGTAGGTCTGTGCACCCATCTCTAAATCAATACTGGAATAACTAAGCTCCAAATGCCGTAGTCTAGTCGAATCAACAGAAGTCGTCGGCTCTCTACCTGTCACCGAACTTCCAATCAAATAGTACAAGTTATTCCTTCTGACGTCCTTCATCACAATTAAAGAGTCTTCCACGATCTCGAGAACCATGTCCTCAACACGAACCTTCAGACACTCTCCAACCAAAGATCCAATTGAGATCAAGTTCTTCCTCAAAGAAGGAACATATCTCACACCATATAACTCCCTAACTGTCCCGTCAAACATCTTGATGCGAATTCTTCCTATCCTAAGGATCTGATATGCACGGTTGTCACCCATGTACACTACACCACTATCGAGCTTCTCAAAACTGGAGAACCATTCTTTTCTAGGTCACACATGATAGGTCGCACCACTATCTAACATCCACTCGGATTCCTCCGAATAGCTACCTGTAGGACTGATAGAAAGCAAATAAATATAAATATCAGAAATATTACCATCCAATATAACGATGTTTTCTTCTGATGATGGTTGTTTCCTTTTTCCCTTCTGCTTATTCTTCATCCATCTGTCAAGCTTTGGACAATCTTTCTTCTAATGATCAGTCTCTTTGCACCAAGCACACTGATCTTTTCCAACTGTAGGACGCCCTATTCTAGACTGTGACTTCCAATTCTTTCGGTTTGGATTCTTCCCTCTTGCGACCAACGCCTCCGCTACTGTGTCACTTGTAGACTCCTTATCTTTCTTTCGAAGCTGATAGTTCACAAGTGTAACGGTGACCTTACTATACGAAAGAGATGTCTTCCCATTGATAAGAGTAAGGACGAAAGTCTCATATTCCTTGTCAGGCAAGGAACTCAACAACAACAATGCCTTATTCTCATCTTCAATCATAACATCTACATTCACCAAATCCGCAAGAAGCTTCGTGTAGTGATTCATGTGATCACCAATGGAAGTTTTTTATTCAATTGGAAGCGATAAAGCATCCTCTTCAAATGCAAACGACTCTCCACACTCTTTGTCAAATACTTGCTCTTAAGGATCTCCCAAATCTTCATAGCTGAAGTCTCATTGATCACATCATACTTTAAATCTTGAGTCAAACAAGACCTAATCACACCACACGCTGTTCGATTCATCTTCTTCCAAACTCTCTCATCAATATCATCTGGCTTTCCATCCAATTCTAAAGTATCTTCCAAATTTTACGCGTTGAGCACATCCATGACTTCACATTACCAAAGTCCAAAATTATTAGTGCCATTAAACTTCTCCAGGTCTATCTCATAGAGTGAATATTCAAACTTAATTTGGACGGCCTTCACACTTGAACTACCCTCCACAACTCCTTCTTTTCCAGCTATAATTCCTCAAAGCACTAATAACCAAAGCGGAACAAACAAAGAATAGATCTAAAACTAAGAAAAGATAGAATTTTTACCAAAAAGATCCTACCTTTAACTCCAAACGAAGCCCTAGCCTAACTTCCAAAGTGATCTACTCCTCCAAATAGCCTAAGCGTAACCTGAGCTCTGATACCACTTGTTATGCGCTGCAGAACGAACACAAACGCTAAGAGAAAGCCAAAATAATCCAAAATAACAGCACCAACTCAAACATAAAAGTTTAACGTGGTTCAGCAAATTGCCTACGTCTACAGGGCAAAAAAAGGATGTGTTTCCACTATAGAGAAAGAGAGTACAAAGTAGAGATTACAAGATCACTCAACTAATTTCTCAAACAAATCGCTCAAACTAAACCCTCAAACAAATTGCTCAGAAAGATCTCTCTTTTCTGTACTCAAAATCACCTTTAAGCTACCGAATCAATCGATAGAAAACCCTAAAAAACAGGGCTCTATTTATAACAAAACACAATCTCAAACAAATTAGGATTCTAAAAACGAGTCTGCCGCAACCTAGTGTGGTATACACCACACCCATGATAAACAGAGCAGATTCTACCACACCAGGGTATGGCCGACACCACACCCATGGTAATTAGGGCAGATTCTGCCACACCCTACTATCTGGGTATGGTAGACACCACACCAGGGTGTGGTGGTGTCTGTTTTGCTTATTTTTCACGTTTTGCTCAATTCTTTTTCTCAATTCCTTCGTTGTTTTCACAATAAATTATTTATCTATTCACCTTGAACAAGCATAAAATTTTGACAATCATGTTAAGAGCGGTCGGTCAATTGTTTTAGTTTCAAATATTTTAGAACTGAATCGAATCGAAATTTTTCTAAAATCGAACTAACCGCTGAAATTAGATTGGTTCGGTTGACTTAATTGATTTGCATCAAATTGTACTCAACCCTACCCAAAGGAACCCAAAATTTCCCCAGATATTTATTGCTGCAGTCAGCAATTTTTTTAATAGGTAGTAAGAAAACCTACTAATAGATTCCCACTATACAAAGTTATTCAATTGAAGGATGGAAGTGACAACTTGCTAAGGCTTCAATAATTTCTTGACGTAAAAGGTTTGATGGTTCATCTAATCTAATTGAATTTAAGAAAAGAGATGAGTGCCACCAAAGCTGGGCATGTTGTCCCATAATTGGAAATAGCATATGATATGTTCCTCATGAAGCCATACCAGTGATGTCAGTTATGGCTTACCTACTATTTCCTGCTATAAACTAACAATGACTTTATTCGGAGGTTTTTCTTATTCTAACATTTTTTTTCCTCTTGTCTTCAATAACTTCTGCTTCTCTTACTCTGCCATTTATATTACTCAATCCAGTTCTCATGCTTCGAGGTTGACATATATTATTCTAGTCGACAAGGCTGGCTACTAAAAATTTCAAATTGTATGCAGTTGTCCAAAGTTTAGTATGAGAAGTCATAGATTCTTTAGGGTTTGGTGGAAAATATCTTGTAGAGGGTCCACTCTAGAAAATGATCAAAAAGAGCCAGAAGATCTAACATATATATATTGTATAGTTAATAATTATACCAGTACAATATTTTGATTGCATAGATGTGATATTGATGATCATATATTACAGCACTGCATTTCAAACTTTTTTGGATAGAGAATTTCAACCATTAAATAATGGTTTTGCTAACCATTTTCCTAACTGTTGAAGTTAATCCCTATTTTAGTTTGATAAGTGTAATTCCACATTGGATACGATAATAGAAAGTGACGAATCTAAAATAATAGTTAGGGACAATACGAAATAACTTAGTTTTTAGATTAAAATTAATTTCTGAGCTCTATTGAAAAGCCTATTAATTCTAGGTTAGCCTGTAAATTACTCAAAATCAATCCAAAGTTTGTGTTGGAAAAAGAATTTCTTTTTTGAGGGGGAAAAAAATTTAAAACTCAGAATTTGTAAGTCTTCCATGTTGTCAAATGAGAAAATAGTCTGACCCTATACCTGAAGTATCTCTTTGTAATGCTTTTTTAGAATGTGGGATCAATACTTTGATGTGCTCTATAGAAAAAGATTTTTCATATTTCCATTGCTCATCAAAGATTCTGTTCAACTACATTATTTTTGTGAATATTAAGATCTTGTGAAGTTTAAGGGCTAATTTACCTCCATAAGTCCATAGCTAATGAGATAGTCATATCTTCATGGGATTTAAAATCCTGTGAAGCTGAAACTTCACGGGATTACATAGGATTTGAAATCTCGTGAAGTTGCGGTAGGCCCACACCCACACCGGTATTTAACTCTCCCCTATCACATGATCTTATTTCACGTTCTCTCTCTCTCCACCTCGTTCTCTCTCTCTCTACCCCTTACCCCAAACCCTAGATCCATCTCCCGTCGCTGCCGCCGCCGCCGCTACTACCGTCGGTTATCTTTGCTTCCGCCACCGCCATCACCGCCGACCTCTTTCAGGGCTAAAAAGCGCCACAGTTCACCGAAGCTCGTTGGATATTAAATTTAGGTCATCGACAAATTTTTGGTAAAATCTTTAAACTTTTTTATTTTTTCTCCTAAAGTTTTACATATTCTCATTATTTCATGCTAATAACTTGTTTAAATTTAGATATTAGAATAATTTTTGAAATATTTATAAAATTTTGTGAAGAAAAAATAAAGAAATTTATATATGAAGTTAGATGGGAAATTAGGGAAAATTATAAAAATTTATGTATTATTTTTCAAATTTTAAAAGTAAATATTGTTTAAATTATTTAAATTAGGCAATCATAAAAATATAAAGGTTGACATATGTAAAAATTATGGATGTGTAAAATCGATATTAGAGGATTTAATTCTAAATAATATATTTTGTGTTTTTTGTGTAATATTGATATTGGAATTTTTTTTACTCTTTAGAGGTAACGATGAACGATCGAATTATAATTCCTTGTTCATATGATAGGAAGATTAACTAACTCGAGAATAATATGCATGTATATGAAGGAGGTGTGACGAAACCGTTGTTTATATCCAAATCATGTACTTTCGATGGATTAGTTAATGACTTACACAAGCTTACATTAACCAATCCACGTGAGTATCACCTCAATGTAATTTATATTTATCCTATGGGGAAGAGAATAAGCAGCATTTAAATCTCAAGTGACCATAATATGGGTCTCATTAGAATATTATATGACGAGAAGCGTTCGGTGGAATAATTTATTGAAAAGCATCATAGAAATTTAGGCAAATCGGTGAATCACAATGAAGTATTTTCACGCATGTTGTTGGACATTGAAGTTGACTCCACTGTTTTTTTGTCTCCACAACAAGATATAGGATGGACACAGTTACAATACTTGAGTGGTTATTTGCTCGTAGGCACTACAAATACCTTCGATGGTAACACCACCCATCAAGATATAATGTCTTCCATAAGAGTGACGATAGAAGATGATAATGCAAATGTCAAATCCGAGGATGATTGATACGAGTCGCTATGCGAACACCTTTGATCGCAGAATTATCAAAGGTGGGTTGAGAAGAGGATGACAGAAACACAAGAACAATTCAGTATGAGGCGAAGGAAGATACCCGCTCTAGATTATGAGTATAAAAAGATTATAATCCCTCTCTCACAATCTCACTAGAATCGAGAACAAGCTCTCAATTCTCCCTAAACCCTACTCTCTCTTGATTAGAATCTCACTTTGATTACCTTTGATTTTCTCTAGACCAAAACTAATCTCTCTTAGACCTAATCTCCTTAGATCTACATCTCTAATAATCTCCTCTGTTTAGAAACCCTAAATCAATCCCTTGTATAGGTGTAACAACGTGGATGACAAAGTGGTAAATAACCAAGCCCAAACCCCACAGGAATTCGTGCAAACAGAAACCCAAACGGACCAGGAATCCTTCGATGAGTCAACTCATGTGTATATATGAGTCGACTCATGACACATGGGTCGACTCATACAGTGATGAGTCAACTGGTCAGAGACTTTTGACAAAATGGTTGAGTTTCATGAGTCGACTTATGATAGGCATGAGTCGACTCAACCTGATGAGTCGACTCATGACTGTTATGAGCCGACTCACGGGCTAAAAACTAGATGCTTCGATTCTTTGGTTCACCGTCTCATTCCACGCTTCAACCTGTGTTCCACTGTGCTGTTTTACACCTATATTCTTAAGCTACCATGAGAATCAGCTATCCTCAAGCTCCCATGAGGATCACTAAGTTCTAAAGAGAAGATACACCTGTATCATGGGCCCCCCTTTAGGAACTTAAAATCCCGTTCAAGTTAGAACTTTAGCTGAGGAAACTCTCAAGCTCCTCTATCTTTTCTACACCACCTGGATTTTCTAAGAACCTGATATCGACGTACAATTGGAAATGACTCCTTCGCTCCTCACCTCATTGTAGTCTTCTTCTGCTCCAACATGCAACTCCTTTTCGATGGCTCGTCATGATGTCTAATGCACAGTGAGATGAATTTCTTGCTTGCATTCACTAGCCTCTTCGCTCGCGTCACTGTTGCCAAGTTTGCCTCCCTCGAAAGAGACACCGAACGAAATATAAACCTTTCACCATCCTTGGTGAATGTGTACTTCTGAGCCTATCTTTCGTAGATCATGTACCTATCCCACAAGTACGGATTGCCCAGTATAACCTAACAAACATCTAATGGAACGACGCCATGTTAGACCCTAGAAGGGGGGAAGGTGATTAGGGTCTTATGCTAATCTAATCCCGATTAAATTCTAATTAAAATTATATTGATTAATTTGTTCTTCCAAGAATGATATCAGATAGATATGAGCAAGAATGATATGAATAAGCACAAATAAAATGTACGCTAAGCAAAACACAAACAAATGATATGTTTACGAGGTTAGGTCACCATGACCTACGTCCCCGCTCCTCACCTCGAGAAGATATCCACTATCACAATTTGGTTTGGAAGCTGAAACTTCTACACACTCGTATTATAAGTTTACCGAAAACTTTCACACAACAAACACCATGCAATCACACTTTATACACTAAGTGTAGGAACCTAGCCTGTGTCCTCCTCCTCAAGTGCTCGGATGTATCCTCTCCCTAGGTTCGTCAATCGACGCCACTCCTATTAGATTCGACCCAGTCTTACGCCTCACACTTTTCTCGGTGTACAAGTGTATTACAAGTGATATTCACAACAATGATTAAATATAATGATTTGTTCTCTATAACAAATGAGAACACAATGAAGCTCATACTCACTAAATCACACACCACTACCCACAATATATAGTATTGAATATTAAGCTCAATACAATGTGTGATAATAGTGAATGAAAATATGTAACTCAATAAAATATAGCTAAGTTATGAAAATAAATCAGTAAGCTATATAAGAAAGAGTTTAGAAAACTTCTCAATAAACAAGAAGAATAGTAGATGATGATCCCAAATAGGAGTTAAAAGCTTCTTCTTGTTGTAGAAAACTTCTTTTGGAATAGATTAACCAAATCAGCTTAAACAGCTCTTAAACAACTCTTAATCTCTTGTTAAAACTTATTGTAAAAACAAACTCTTGGTTATGTGAAAGAGAAGAGCAATGGGGTATTTATATACACTCAAAATATCAACCAAAACCAACTAGAAAAGACCAAGATAGCCCCAGAGAATCAAATCAGAATATAGCCGTTGAGAAGGCAATGATGAGTTCGGCGGTCGACCGTGGAAATGTCGCGGTCGACCGCGAAGCACAAAACTACAGAAAAAGAACTTTAAAAGCTGGCGGTCGACCGTGACGGTCGACCGTCATGGTCGACCGGGATCTAATAAAAGGCAGACTGAGAAAATTAACTACTGGCGGTCGACCGTGACAATCGACCGCAAACTGATACGTATCAATTGACAGGTTTTGGACTTATTTTGAAAATACGTTAAAAATATCAAATCAATTCCAAAAATAGTAAAACTGTGGAGAAAATTTCTAAATGATAAAATAAACATGTTTGAAAAGGAATTTTTGGAAATACAATTTTTGTTTGTGAAAACTCACTGATTTTGAAAAGTGTTCATAAAACCTATTTTTCGCGAGCATGAAAATTGAGATATGACTTGTAAACACGTATATATATATCATGCATACATTATATATATAATAAAGTATGAATGAACCGTAAACATGAAATAAAAGTTATTGTGACAAAGTTTAATGAAGAATCATTTATATGATAGAAAATGTCAAATTTGTGTCGTGTTTACATATTGAGCTTAAATATAATCATACAATATATGAAGCAAACTACTCTTATACCTAGGTGAGTTCACACACATGAACTTGAATCTCTAACTCTTGATTGTCGTGTGTTGAATTACCTGAAAAGAGAAAAACCAAACAAAGGAAATTAGAAAACATATTAGGTATAAATTGTTTGATAAATCACCATCAAAACTATAGGGCTAACAATCTCCCCCTTTTTGATGATGGAAAATAATTTATTTAATGATATGAAGTTCATATTAAGAAACCAAATAAGCCAACCATATAAAATATGTAGTGACAACATATAAACCAAATCATCATTACAGTTCATCAATAACTAAACCACTAAATTAAACATCAATATCAATATGAGTTTTTCTCCCCCTTTGATAACATCAAAAAGGGAAATGAAATATAGAAAATAGGAGCAACGCTCTCCCTGCATACAAGCACAGATAATAAACAAATATATGGCCAAAGCTCCCCCTGTCAATTTGCATAAATGACATATAAAGATCATATATAGGAGCGAAGCAACCATAACCATCCGTACACAACCATAAACATTTGAAATTTAAAACCAAATCAATCACAAAGCATCATTAATAGCACATTGTTCAGAGGAACTAAAAAACCAAAACAAAAAAAAATTCATAAGCTAACATAACCACAATTTGTTTCACAATACCACATTGTTTTCCATACAAACCATATGGTTATTACAACTCAAAATAAAACATAAGTATCAAGTTTTCATTCACCAAAACATAAACATAAGCATAAACCCAATAATCATCGAGAATCAATCACCACCATCGTCAGAAGCAGATCCGGATCCAGATCCCGAACCAGAAGCAGATTCTTCATCAGAGCCCTCTCTTGAACCAGAGTCAGAGCTGGAAGAGGGATCCGGAATCCCAAGAGATTGACGCTGATAGCTGAGAATAGTCCTAACGTCCTTCTGAATACTTGAGACCTGAGTCTCAAGACGATCCAGTCGGGCACAAACATTAGAAGTGGAGATGGTGGAAGCTCTAGACCGAGAACGGGAAGATGATGGCTTAGCAGGTTAGATAAGGACTCTAAAATTTGCATACGGGAGAGAAAAACTCTATCAAAGTATTCCTTACTCGGATCAACTTTGGGTTCATTTGACAGAACAACACCGAAGTATTGGAGAATGAGGGTGATGAAGCAACCAAAGGAAAGAAACTTGTAATGCTTGCGTGCCATGTTCTTAAGAAAAACATTTGCCCAATTCATTTTTATTTTGGCAAAGATGGCATAAACAGCATTAACCTTATCAGGGGCAAAGTGCTCAAAGCTACCGGTCTTGGGAATGAGATTCTGAGCAACAATACAAGCTATGATTTTATCAGTGGGATTAAGTGGTTTGTTATTCATAGGATAGGTGCAACCGGGCTTAAATATAGCATCATTCACGTTCTGATCGGTGTGTTCGATAGACATGAGCTCAACGTCACTTGACGGGATCTTAAGGATTTCCGCAAGTTCGTTGGCAGAAAATAAAATAGGAACATTCTTAACAGATGTATTGATGGTTTGAAGACCATCAGCAGAAGTGGTGACAGACAGATGTTTATTAAAAAATAGACAAGAAATGGGTAATAGGGAACCTTACGTTCCACATCTTACAATTTATGCAACCCAACAGCATACGGAATTTCATGAATATTATACATGGCTAATTCCCCATATTTGATATACCTACTAGGCAGAATTTTCAACTTATAAAGTTCCCTATATTTCTTAACAAGGGGTTAGAACAGTAGAAAATCCTCATAGTTAGAGGCAATTGATGAAGATGAGGAACCAGTATCTGGCTTAGATCTCTTCTTAGGAGGCATTGTATCAGATAGGATCAACTAGGGTTTGGCATATAGAGTTTAGACAAAAATTGAAAACCCTAGATAATGAATGAGACAGATGAAATAGAAACCCTAGAATTGAAATAGAGCACAAGAATGAGAGAGGAGAGATTACCCAACAAGTTTAGGAGAGGAATCGATGAGGGAAGGAACCGCGGTCGAACGACAAAGAGGCGACAGGCGACCGTGAGGAGAGCTGAGCAACAAATCGATTTTGGGGAATAATTTGAAATGGGGGTAAGTTAGAGGGTCGGATCATAATAGGAGAGGAAATCAACGGCCTGGATCAGCTTCCAAATAAGATCAAAGGTGGTGAACAATTTAGGTTATGAAAAGTATCCTAATAATAATCGAAACCCGATAACAAAAGGAGCAGAAACCAAAAAAATATTTCTTGCGGTCGACCGTGGCGGTCGATCGTGACAATTTTTAAAAACATTTACGGTTGATCATGGCGGTCGATCGCGAGAGAAATAATATCAAAAGTATAGTAAAATCTGGTTTTTTGAAAATATTCAATTTGGACCTTAAGAAAATTGTTTTATAAGATATATAAATATATATAAAAAGATTTCTTAGCTATTAAATCATGAAAGTATTTTATTTTAGCTTAATAAAAATAAACTCACCATTAAAACTCAAAAACAACTATAAAGCAAAAATCACAACGATAGTTATGAAATAAAACTTATTTTGGTACTCAAATCATTTTGGTACCACTAAAATTTAGGACATGACCACTATCATGTAAATTTAAGGTCCTAGGGTTATGAACCCGCTTGGGTGTATTTTGTGCACCGATACGGTCAAAACAAAAATCGTAAACATGACCCATGCGATTGCAATTTGTGCAATGTAGAGGTTTGAATGGTTTGCGTTGATCGAAATGATGTGCACGTGGTTCATTTGCAAAAATAGTTTTTTCTTTGTAATTATTTTGCAAACGAGAATTTCTTTTCAAATCAAAACAAAACATGGCCAAATGACCAAAATGACCATAATAATCATATTTATACACATGAGCATGTTTATGATTTATACTATGTGTGTGTACATGTGTATTTGATGAGGAAGCTTGATGGAATGCACAATCATGAATAGGCTTATCAATCTTTTGTGCATTATGACAAAATTGGGCTAAATAGCCTTCAAGACCGCAAATAGAACATTTGTGAATTTTGTCATACATGTGTGCATAGTGAATAGGTTTCTTAGAAGAATTAACATTGAATTTTACACACAAGTCCATAAGCTTTTTATTATTAGCAATACAAGTGTTTAGTGTTGAATATAAGGTAGATATGTATTTTCTCATTTGATTCAACTCATCATTATACATACAAGCATTGCTACTAGAAGTAGGATAAACATGATTATTTATCATAGATTTTAACTTATCTACTTCTAACATGGCATCATATTTTTCATGAAGCAAACTAGCATTTTTTAATCTCAAAGTTTCATTGCATTCTTTAAGAATTATATTTTTATTTGTAATGAAATTAAACTTAGTGGCTAGAGTTTCATGAGTGGATTTTATATTCACATACTTACTCTTTACATCAATATAGCAATTATGTAATTTTTAAACTCAAGAGCAAGCTCATCAAAAGTAATAATATCATCGTTGTCAAGATCGCATATCTCACTAGGGTTATCACCTAGTGGTATTGTACATGGAGATGAGTCTTCTTTAGAATTCAAAGCGAGATTTTCCAACGCTTGTTGAATGGCGTCCAAGTCCCCTTGATGTGCTTCAATAAATTTCCATAAGGTGTAAGTACTATCAAAATGAGCAAATTTGTTAGAAAACGATGAGGGAAAGGCACTAAGCAAATATTCTAACAAAAGCTTGTTCATATTAAACATTCTCTTATCATCTTTATTCCACTTGGATTTTTCCGAAGTGGGAATAATATAAACATCCTCAATAATTTCCCATAAATCGAATTGTTTAGATTGAACAAAAAGTTTGAATCTAATATGCCATTGAGCATAGAGGAAAATATCCAAATGAGGAGCAATATTAATAGCATAACCTAAACTAGATGCATCATACATATCCATAAAGATTATATGCAAGAAGCAAAATGTAAACAAAAATAGATTACCATAAAAAACGATAACTTGAATCTTTAACTCAAGGCGATTAGTCCTTAAATCAAAGAGCACCAAGCTCTGATACCAATTATTAGACCCTAGAGGGGGGTGATTAGGGTCTTATGCTAATCTAATCCCGATTAAATTCTAATTAAAATTATATTGATTAATTTTTTCTTGCAAGAATGATATGAGATAGATATGAGCAAGAATGATATGAATAAGCACAAATAAAATATACGCTAAGCAAAACACAAACAAACGATATGTTTACGAGGTTTGGTCACTACAACCTACGTCCCCGCTCCTCACCTCAAGGAGATCTCTACTATCACAATCTGGTTTGGAAGCTGAAACTTCTGCACACTTGTATTATAAGTTTACCAAAAACTTTCACCCAACAAATACTATGCAATCACACTTTACACACTAAGTGTAGGAACCTAGCCCGTGTCCTCCTCCTCAAGTACTCGGATGCAATCTCTCCCTAGGTTCGTCAACCGACACCACTCCTATTGGATTTGACCCCGTCTCAGGCCTCACACTTCTCTCGGTGTAATAGTGTATTACAAGTGATACTCACAACAATGATTAAATACAATGATTTGTTCTCGATAATAAATGAGAACACAATGAAGCTCACACTCGCTAAATCACACACCACTACCCATAATATATAGTATGGAATATTAAGCTCAATACAGTGTGTGATAATAGTAAATGAAAATATGTAACTCAATAAAATATAGCTAAGTTATGAAAATGAATCAATAAGCTATATAAGAAAGAGTTTTGAAAACTTCTCAATAAACAAGAAGAACAGTAGATGATGATTCTAAATAGGAGTTGAAAGCTTCTTCTTATTGTAGAAAACTTTTTTTGGAACAGATTAACGAAATCAGCTTAAACAGCTCTTAAACAACTCTTAATCTCTTGTTAAAACTTATTGAAAAAACAAACTCTTGGTTATGTGAAAGAGAAGAGCAATGTGGTATTTATATGTAAAACCCCGAAAATTTCTATAATATTTATGTGTGAATTATTGATAGTAAATAATTCCCGTATGATGAATAATCATAAATATATGCATATGTATATCAAATGAATGATTTTATCAGTGTTTGGGAACCCAACGGGTATATACAAGTGAGAGAAACCGAGTGTGTTGGCGATCAGCAGGTAAAATGCCACCAGTAGGCATTTTTGTGCTGATCGGTCGACCGCCGCGGTCGACCGGCGTGGTCGACCGATCAGCGATCAGAGGGGTTGCTAGGTTTTGGTTTCGGGTCTTTAGTTTTGGGTTTTTGGGTTTCGGGTCGGGTTGGGGAGTTGATATTTATACCAACTCAACCCATCAACCCAGGAGAGATATCCTCAGCCCCCAAACGTAAACCCTAATCTCTTTCTTCTTCCCCAAAACCCTAGCTGTTAATTTGGCAATATGGGAGCGGCTCTTGGGGATTTTCAGCAGGATTTGGGGCTTCCAGCGAAGGGGATCAATCTATTTCAGATCTAGGGTTTTCCTCAGCACCCAAGGCGAGTATCATCTCGCCCAATCCCCCACCCCCCTGTTTTTACTAATTTTTTTGATTTTTCATGAGATTTTGATGAGCCTAAGAAGTATTTTCGTACAAGAAACGAGTTCTTTATAATAGGGACTTTAAGAATAAATCTCTCAGTTTGTAAGGGTTCATAAATGATTATTTTCTGAGGATCTGGATCTGAAAACTTTTCTAAACAAGAGTTAAAACGTTTTTTTTACAAGCTATTAAAACGTTTTGGTTTGTTCCTTATTGATTTGGAATATTAAAAGAGTAGTTTCCAAACCCTAATTTGGTTGTTTACCTTCAGTATGATGTTGGGATTATTTCAGCAACTATTATCGCATTAAACCGAATTTTGTTCCAGGTTTTGCAGCGGACAGAACTCAGATTCTGTCAGCTCGGCGGTCGACCGACGGGGTCGACCGCTGAGCTCGAGTTAGGGCTCCGGTCGACCGCGACTGGATTTCGGTCGACCGCGATTTGATTTCGGTCGACCGCGTCATTTTTCGGTCGACCGCGATGTCTGGTCGGTCGACCGATGTTCCTGGCGGTCGACCATCCTGATTTGTATCAGAGTTCGGTCGACCGGATCGGTCGACCGGATCGGTCGACCGCCGATCCTCTGTTGCAGGTTTCCAGATTTGGTGTTTTTGGGTATTTTTACTCCTATTCGGGGGTTTGTCTGGTTTATCTGACCTGGTTATTAGTCCCACTATGTGTCCATGCATGATAGATGACCCGAGGGTATGAATTTGGGACATATACACTGATTTGGTTATGAAAACTGATAAGCAGATTTTTTTCTACATACTTGTAGCGGTCTTATGCTAATTCCTCCAGTCCTCGTGTTGGACTATAATCCATAAGAAGTCCTCGTGTTGGACTATAATCCCTCTCAGTCCTTGTGTTGGACAATTGACACTTATTCCATGAGTTTGGAAAACTACGATAATTAGTTCTTGTTTCGGACATGGTTCTTCACCCTGCATGTGATTATTACCACATTTCACAACATACTGATTATGTAGATTTGGTATGACACTTATGAAGGATTTGACACAATATTTATGTAATAAATAATGTGATATTCACGTTGACTATGTTACAGCACTGTAATTATGCTCTGGTGTTTGTTGAATTTCTTTTATCATTGTTATTGTACTAGAACCTTGGGTTTGGTATTTAGGAGTTTACAATTGGGGATGTAAGGTATATACATGAGGGTTTCCTTGTTTGGATTATTTCGCTCGACGTACCTATTCTCGTGTTGTAAATTCTTAAATACTTAAACCCTTATTTCGTAAGATCAATGAGTTTAGATCTATTTATATATTATCTGTATTTTCATAAACAATGAGCCCTATTCCCTTGGGGGTTGGTTGTGATGTTACTCGCTAGCGCTTTGACGCTCGTTGTCCCTCCCCCTTTCAGGTCACGAGCCAAGAGCACGGAGTGTCGCAGGTTGATAGCGGATCACTTTAGTGTTCAGCTTTACATTTTAGTTATGTATTATGTATCTTTGGCTCCACTGTAGTTGATGATTAGATATTAAGGACTATTTCATAGAAGTTGTAAAGGCTGTGTGCCTTATTTCCTTTTTGTCAGATATTTGTATTTGAGACTTGTTCAGTACCCCAGTTTTATTTATTCTGGCATTGTTTATGTATTCCTATTTGTTGGATGATGAGATATCTATTTGATCATTTAGATTTCATCAGTTATTCGAGTATTATCTTTCACTTGCTTTTGTACCTACACCTGTTGTTGATTCTACTAGATAGATGTTAACTGTGATGGTGAAACATGTTATTGCACGGTGTGGTGCATGGCAGGTTTGACATTCTTGGTTTCACCTTGGACTGCAGCCTTTTGTGAACCCAGGGGCGTCACAGTTGGTATCAGAGCTCTAGTTTCAGTATCCTTAGGATCATCCTGTGTCGAGTCGTGGAGCTAGGATAGAGTTTCTTAGGATTCATGTATAGAGTCCGAAAGGATTTCCTAGTATGAGTGAGGACGATATATACGTATATCTCAAAATTTGAGAATATTTTTTTTATGACAACTATTTTATATAGATTCAAAGTATTTGTGTGAATACTATATGTTGTAAAAATTTTAATTTCGATACACTATTTATAAAGGCCTATATGACTCATGAAATTTTTATTCTTCTTACCATCAGGAGAGAGATGGCAGGACGAGGTAGGCCCCGTACCAGGAGAGCTAGCCAGGCAGAGTCACGACAGACTCCACCTGAGCAGCAGTCAGCTCAGCCCGAGCGGGAGCAAGCACCACCAGAGCCGCAGCAGGCTCCTCAGTATCTGGTGGACCTCATGGCACCTCTTCTTGCCCGGATGACAGCTATCGAGGCGATGGTGACGACTCATATAGCACCACCACCACCACCACCTGTAGCTCAGCAGCAGGGGATACCGGCCGTTCCTGTTAGAGAGAGACCCCCATAGGCCACGCCTGCAGCTATCCCTCTAGCAGTACCAGACAGGGCCACGGAGCAGGAGACTTGGCTCCGTATGGTGGAGAGGTACCAGAAGATGAGGGCACCGGAGTTCCAGGGGTCACTAGACCCTCTTGCTGCCCACAAGTGGAAGGAGGATGTGAGCAACATTCTCGATATACTCGGCGTAGACTCAGTTCAGAAGCAGAGGCTGGCATCCTACAGCCTGAAGGGAGATGCCGGGAGGTGGTACCGACTCCAGGTCACTCCAGACCAGAGGATGACCCTCACATGGGAGAATTTTATCTACTTCTTCGATGGCCAGTATATTTCTTCTGCAGCACGGACTGGGAAGGAGCTCGAGTTGTCCCGGTTGACTCAGGGAGACATGACCGTGGCAGACTTTGAGAGCAGGTTTATGGAGTTATTGCATTTCACGGGCATGTGGCAGACAGGAGAGCGTCAGGCTCAGATGTTTTTGGCTGGGCTTCGCCCTAATCTCCGACGATACCTCATGTCGAGGAGATTTTATTCAGTCAGGGAGGTAGCTGAGGCTGCCACTTCTCAGGAGATTGAGACCTCCATGTTCCAGAAGGACAAGGAGGGGAAGGCCAAGACAGGACAGAGCAGTGATAAGGGCAAGAACAAGAGAGGTTTTTCTGGACACCAGCAGCAGCATCAGGGCCCTCATAAAAAGGGACCCCAGCAGGATCAGAGAGCTCATCAGCAGCGCAGGTTCCAGGGGTCTTGTTTTAACTGTCACAAGGTCGGGCACAAGGCATCGGAGTGCCGTAGCGCACCAGAAGGAGCCCAGCAGGGCAAGGGTCCGAACCAGCAGCAGCAGCAGCGCCAGCAGGGCAGAGGTCAGGGCCAGCAGAACAGGCTCGATGCACCGCCAGCAGCTCAGAGGACTGAGGGACAGATTCGGGCAGTTCATGATGTTTCTCCGGGACAGATTATCCCTTATTCTCCAGCACCATCAGCAGAGCAGTCTTCAGCCACGGGCAGGGTTTATGCGGTGGTTCCTCGTGATCATGGAGCTAGCGGAGCTGTTGTGGAGGGTACATTCTTTGTGAACTCTCTTCCCGCCCGTATTCTTTTCGATTCGGGAGCTTCGCATTCATTCATCTCGCATGCATTTATGACTAGACTCCAGCTCGTAGCTCAGCCCCTAGACACCCCTCTATCTGTTTCCACCCCTTTAGGTGAGGTATCGCTTCTGGAGAGCGTTTGTAGGAGGTGTACCGTCAGTCTAGACGAGTCGGAGTTTGTAGTGGATTTGATAGTGTTACATATGTCCGAGTTCGATGTCATCCTTGGTATGGATTGGTTATCTTCCTACCATATTAGTATTGACTGCTTTGCGAAGACAGTCAAGTTGCGGGCGTCCGATGGGTCCGAGATGATTGTAGCCACCTCTCAGGGCAACCGATTTGCGGAGTCATTTCTGGCATACATCGAGGAGGTGATGCGACGGGATGAGGGTGCTGAGTTACTGGAGACTAGAGTTGTCTCAGAGTATCAGGATGTCTTTCAGGACATACCTGAGTTACCTCCTGTGAGAGAGGTTGAGTTTTGTATCGAGTTGCAGCTAGGCACAGCCCCGATATCCCGCGCACCCTATCGCATGGCACCAGCTGAGATGAGAGAGCTGCAGACCCAGTTGGATGAGTTGCTAGCTCAGGGTTTTATTCGCCGGAGTCATTCTCCGTGGGGCGCACCGGTCCTCTTCGTGAAGAAGAAGGACGGCAGTATGAGATTATGCATAGATTATAGAGAGTTGAACAAGGTCACTATCTGGAATAGGTACCCACTACCTAGGATTGATGACTTGTTTGACTAGCTGTAGGGATCACAGTATTTCTCGAAGATTGATCTTCGTTCTGGCTATCATCAGTTGCTGGTTCGGGAGATGGATATTTCCAAGACCGCTTTCCTTACTCGATATGGATCCTTCGAGTTCTTGGTCATGCTATTTGGGTTGACCAATGCACCCGCGGTATTCATGGATTTGATGAACCGGGTCTTCCGTCCCTTCTTAGACCAGTTTGTGATCGTGTTCATTGACGATATTCTCATTTACTCGAGATCGGAGGCAGATCATGAGGAGCACCTACGGATAGCATTGAGGACTCTTCAGGAGCATCAGCTGTATGCTAAGTTCAGCAAGTGCGAGTTTTGGCTTTCAGAAGTCAGATTTCTTGGGCATGTCATCAGTAGAGAGGGCATAGCAGTGGACCCAGCTAAGGTCACAGCAGTTCTTGATTGGGAGCCACCGAAGACGGTGTCAGAGATCCGCAGCTTTTTGGGTCTAGCTGGCTATTACAGGAAGTTCATTCAGGACTTCTTGAAGATTGCGACGCCGATTACACACCTTACGAAGAAGGGTGTACAGTTCATATGGAGCAGGGAGTGCCAGGAGGCCTTTGATATTTTGAAGGCTAAGCTGACTACAGCGCCAGTTCTGACCATTCCGAGCAGCGACAGGACATTCGTGGTGTATACAGATGCGTCGTTGGCAGGCTTAGGAGGAGTATTGATGCAGACTCAGAGGGTAGTAGCTTATATCTCACGGCAGTTGAGGGTGCATGAGCAGAACTACCCGACTCATGACTTGGAGTTAGCAGCAGTGGTATTTGCACTGAAGTCATGGAGACACTACTTGTATGGAGTACAGTTTGAGCTGTTCACAGACCATCAGAGTCTGAAGTACCTCTTTTCTCAGAAGGAACTCAATCAGAGGCAGAGGAGGTGGATTGAGTTTATCAAGGACTACGAGTTCGCGATTCAGTATCACCCAGGGAAGGCGAACGTCGTAGCAGACGCTTTGAGTAGGAAGCGTCGACATCGGGTTGCGTCTTTGAGGTGTTCATTGTACAGAGACCTTGCCACCCTTAGCCAGTTTGATTTTAGACCCGAGATTGGAGGAACCAGTGCATTCTTGGGAGCTATGTCAGTACAGCCATCTTGGAGTGACAGGGTTGTCAGAGCACAGTTGGAGGACTCTTGGATTCAAACCCGTAAGGGGGAGATTTCCAAAGAGCCTAAGGCTGATTGGACCATTGAAGAGGATGGAGGTCTACGGATGAAGGGTAGATTAGTTATGCCAGCTAGTGCAGAGCTGAAGAGGGAGTTATTTGATGAGGCGCACCGTATTCGGTACACAGTACATCCAGGGACTACCAAGATGTACAAGGACCTGAAGAGGCGATTCTGGTGGAGTGGTATACGGAGAGAGATTGCAGACTATGTGGCCAGATGTTTTACCTGTCAGCAGGTGAAGGCAGAGCATCAGAGATCGGCAGGGACACTTCAGCCTTTACCCATTCCAGAGTGGAAGTGGGCAGATATCTCTATGGATTTTATTGTAGGCTTACCGAAGTCGAAGAAGGGGAATGACTCTGTGTGGGTGATAGTGGACCGATTGACAAAGTCGGCCCATTTCATCCCGGTGAGGACCACTTATACAGCTGAGACTTATGCGAGGATCTTCATTCGAGAGATAGTTCGACTCCACGGAGTCCCGGACACGATCGTGTCGGATCAAGGATCTGTGTTCACTTCACATTTTTGGAGGAGTTTCCAGGACTCTTTCGGCAGCACACTATCCTATAGCAGTGTATTTCACCCCCAGACGGATGGCCAGACGGAGAGGGTGAATCAGGTGTTGGAGGACATATTGCGGTCATGTGTCATTGACTTCCAAGGCAGTTGGGAGGATCATATTCCACTGGTAGAGTTCGCTTATAACAATAGTTATCAAGCGACGATCGGTATGGCCCCGTATGAGGCATTGTATGGGAGACCTTGTAGATCACCGATATGTTGGGCCGAGCCGGAGGACAGCTTGATGCTTGGGCCCGAGCTAGTGAGGCCGACTACTGAGAAGGTAGCCTTGATCAGGGAGCGGATTCTAGCCGCTCAGAGCCGGCAGAAGAGCTATGCAGATAAGAGGCGAAGACCACTAGAATTTCAGATTGGAGATTTGGTTATGCTTAAGGTATCGCCTATGAAAGGCGTGCAGCGATTCGGGAGGCGAGGGAAGCTTGCACCGAGATATATTGGACCTTTCCAGATTCTAGAATGCATTGGAGCCGTGTCTTACAGACTAGATCTCCCCGCATCTATGTCTAGTATACACAGCGTGTTCCATATTTCTATGCTCAAGAAGCACTTGCATGATGAGGAGCAGCAGCGAGTATTGGATGCACCGGAGATTGAGCTTCGGGATGATTTGACTACTATTGAGATTCCGGTTCGCATTCTTGCCAGAGAGGACAAGAGGCTTAGGAACAAGGTAATTCCCTTGGTAAAAGTTCAGTGGAACCGAGGAGACATTGAAGAGATTTCTTGGGAGCGCGAGGAGGACATACGTCGTGACTACCCGCACTTGCTTGAGCAGGTAAATGAATTCTTGTTTTTGATTTCATGTCTTTGGTTATGTGCATATCTTAGGTTATGTTTACATTTAACACTATAATGAGAATACTTTCGCTTAATTCTTAATCTTTTGGAACATATGGTATATGTATGGGGGGTTCCTTGTTTGGATTTTTCACCCGATGTACTAGTTCCACTAGATTAGGATTTGAGCGAGAATATTATCATTTTAGATCGTTAAGTGTAAATATCTCTATAAGGTTATATAAGAGTTCATATTGCAAAGTTCGTATGATTTCCGAATTTCGAGGACGAAATTCTTTTAAGGGGGGAAGAATGTAAAACCCCGAAAATTTCTATAATATTTATGTGTGAATTATTGATAGTAAATAATTC